>JABCKD010000472.1:0-83090 GCA_013186415.1 Fusarium sp. NRRL 66088
CCCACCGACCGACCGACCCGACCGCACAGCCACCCGACGCCACAGCCCGACCGCGCCACATGACGAAATCCCGACCCGACCGAAAGGGTCACGTGCTCCATCACGTGACTGATACCACCGATCGCGCCGACCGACCTTCTGATTGTGCCAATTGAGGCAGGGCCCGGCGAGGCACATGTAACTGAGAAGGAAGAAGCTGAGGCCAGGGGCACGTGCCAGGATCACGTGACGGCCGGCAAAGCCCGTATTGATATGAGCCTATTGAGATCGCCGGCATTGGGGTTTTTGCCTGTTTAGGCAGTTTTCCCCTCTGTATATAAACGGCACCTATTGTTGAAATTACTGAGACCCCCCGATTGAGACTAGTATGATCGCCTAATAAGGTAGTAATATACTAAGAATTTATTAATTTATTAATACAAGTCAAAGCAACTCTGTCTCGCATCCTTTCACCCGTTCCTGTACAATTTCCTCTTTTGGGCAAAATTTACCGGTCCTTCTGATATGACTACCCCGGAATTACCAGGAACTCTCCAGATAGCACTAGGAACATGCAAGTGGAAGTTTCGGGAGGCGAGGTTACGGCGGAGGATGCAAGCGTAGAGCTAACACGACCCGATCACCACAGGGGGAACTGTGAGAGTGAGATTCCTCATTCGGTGTGTAATAGTTTATGACCTTCTTTATCAAGAAGGATTGCATATCGAGCGTACGATGGAAAAAGAAAGTGAGGCTCCCTCTCTCTCGTTACTTTGCTCTCCATGCTCGACACACCGTGCAGTAGTCAGGGGTGCGCCACCTTTCCTGACGTCGTTGATAATCAGTCTGGGGGATGCAACTCGACATGTGCGTACCTGAGAGAAATGGTCTGATGTGTCATAGCTATCGATTGTCGAGTTTTGCGAGAGTGATAACAATTCAGGGCGGATTAGGGGGCAGTGCATTGTGTTCCTCTGATTGCCGTCACAGATCATCACCAGCTAGAGCTCATGATCTTCATGAAGCGACAAATTATACTACTTGGCATGTACTTGAGTAACTACTCGTATGAATATGTTTAAGATCAATATCGGAGAGTCACGAGGACGTTACCGCCGCCCCGTACGATGCGGACTGCTGCTGTGTTTGTACCTACTGCTGACGCTCAAGCCCGACTGACTTATCACTCCGCTATCTTGAAACCTTGACCGCAAGCCTGACTGGTAGGAATCATGATCCATGGTGCGTAATCTTTTCCCCTGAGCAATCTTCTCTAAAGTTAGAGTTGTGATCAACTCCGCGGATGGAACGGAGACATGTCAAATGTGATAGAGTCTCGAGAAAAGCAAAGACCTTGAACTCAATCACAAGACAAAAAGCCATTGTGACTGATTCATGGGAATGAATGCCGGATTCAAACAAAGGACAGTCCCCTTCGACGCGCGCTTGAGGCTGGGCGTACATGTCTTGATAGCCCCCACCTGGGCCGGCGGCCAATGGACGTGGGGTAGCTTATCAGCAGCTGAGACCCCGGACGTCATTTGAGGCTTGGAGGTTTTGTACATAGGTACCTACGTCTTCCTTTCTTTTTCTTTGACAGGGAGGAGGAGGGTATGGCGACTTGAGCTGGGGAAGGTGTGCTCGATGAGGCCATTGTTTGCGGGTTTGCTAAGATTGAGTGTTGCTACATTGATGTTGGTGTTGGTGGTAATGGAGGGTTCGACCGTGCAGTCGGGATGAATAGCTTCCTCGAGATAAGGCTAAAGCAACGTTTCCGTCATCCATTCCGCGTCTTCCGGTGCTGCCGTGCCGCCGTCCTCTGACGGAGTCTCAAAGACATTAAAGCTCGTGTTTACATGAGCTGGCAGCAAGAGGAACAAGCAAGTTCCATGAAACGGTAGATCTGAGAGAACCTGGTCAGTGACGCAGAGAGGAGGAACCAACAACAGCTGGGAGATTTTTAAACAGTCCGGCGCATCTCGGCTTCTGGCGTGAGAGGGCAGGGCATGAGGAAAGGAAAGGGAATCTAGGGGCAAGATTTCAGTTCAGGGATCTGGGGTCCAGGTAAGGGTTCTTATCAGTCTCAAGATCTGGGGGGTTTTGCGAGCCTGTCTATCTCCGGGTTAGTAGCCGTTTGTCTTTCTTTTACCTGAAGCGTGATGTAGTCAGTAATTGAGGATTATGGGAGGAAAGATGTGCTGGTGTCAGATAGGGCAGAGATTTGCGCCGGGGGTCACAGCATGAAATGGACGGTGAGGCGAGTACGGGTACAGTAAGTATTCTTGAAGCCTTGTTGTTTGATCTGTCATGGCGATGATTCAGCGGATGGTGTTTGACAATATGGATGTCCTTTCGGGAGTCGGCAATTAAAATCGATCGATGGAAGATTGAAGCTTTTTTGGATGGAAGAGTTTTTGTTGATCAAAGCGCGCGCAATGACATTTTTCTCATACCTGGATGACATTGAAGTGCCTTGCCTGGCCTGGCGCTGATGAGGGCGATGATGAGGCCCGGTAACGCAAATCGATAAGCGTCCGCCTACGCCGGGGGGCTAGTCCGGGGGAGGCAGGTTGCAGGGTGGGGGGCAGAAGAAATAAGAGGAGCAGATGAAAACGTTTTCCTGTTATGGTAAGTGTGTGACTTAATTTGTCCCCCCATACCCATCGCGCTGGGTCCAGTGCTTCGCCGGAAAACGCCACGGCCGTATCCTGATAACTCTGTTTCCAGTTTCTGGGCCGTCGCCCGACCACACTCTCTCTCCTTCAACCACTCTATCCATTTTCCTTATCGCTCCCTCCCCCAGCCAGCCAGCCAGCCCAGACATGCCCGCAGCTCCTCCTCAAGCTGGTCCTCCCCCCTCGGGGAGCCCTACTTATCAAGCCGCATCCCCATCCCCAGACCCAGGAGCGTTTGACCTGTCGTCCTCGAGGTTGTTGCGCCCCAGCTACCCCTGTCATGAGAGACTTGCCCGTCGCAGTCTCTTCCAGTCCCGCCACCTTCTGCCACACGCGACACCGATACCGACGACGCTCTTGACCTTTGCGGTCCTTCACTCATCCATGGCCACATCAACCGTCGCTGCCATGGGCGGCGACGGCGACGCAAGAGGGGCGACTCAACTCAAGTACAACGGCACCGGCGCGACTGGCGCCAATCCCCTCGAGATGGACGTCAACATTTGGTATGAGGTGAGTTCTCTTCCCTTCCCTTCTCCCACCAAGCCCCAAGCCCCCCGAGGGGTCCTATGCGCGCACAGTCTTTGGACGCCCGCTCTATGGACCAGTGGGTCACAGGGGGTCCCGCAACCAACGCCCGCAAGCTGACACTCTGCGCCCGCAGCCTGGAGATATCGCTTGGATGCTCGCGTCCACTGCGCTCGTCTTGTTGATGATTCCTGGTGTCGGGTGAGTCTTTTAAATTTTCCCTTCTGGGTCTCCTTTTGTCGGTCTGGTCTCGGCGAACAATAGATCTAGATTGGATTGGCTGGTGGGCTAATATGCGTCATGCAGCTTCTTCTACTCGGGTCTCGCCCGTCGCAAATCTGCCCTCTCACTGGTATGGCTCTCAGTAATGAGCGCATCGGTAACATGCTTCCAATGGTTCTTCTGGGGCTTCTCTCTTACCTTTTCTCACACATCCGGCGCCTTCATCGGTGACTTGGCCAACTTTGGTTTCAATGATGTCCTGGCCCGGCCCTCGGTGGGCTCAGCTCACCTCCCGGACATGCTCTTCGCCGTCTACCAGGGCATGTTCTCCGCCTTGACCGTCGCCCTTGCTACCGGCGCCGTCGCCGAGCGTGGCCGCATGCTCCCATGCGTCATCTTCATCTTCATCTGGGCTACTGTCGTCTACGATCCTATCGCCTGTTGGACTTGGAACCCCAATGGATGGTCTAACAAGATGGGTGTGCTGGACTTTGCTGGTGGTACCCCAGTCCATATCGCCTCGGGCAGCGCTGCCCTGGCCTACTCCATGATGCTTGGAAAGCGCCGAGGCCACGGGACACACGAGCTCAACTACCGTCCTCACAATGCGACCCACATCGTGACGGGCACCGTCTTCCTCTGGGTTGGCTGGTTCGGCTTCAACGCTGGCTCCGCCCTCGCTGCCAACCTGCGCGGCGTCATGGCCGCCTTGGTCACTAACCTGGCTGCTTGCGTGGGGGGCATCACTTGGTGTCTGCTGGATTACCGCCTGGAGAGGAAGTTTTCGACGGTTGGCTTCTGTTCTGGCGTAGTCGCAGGGTTGGTCTGCATTACCCCTGGCTCCGGTATGTTCCACCACAAACTCAAACACACTCGAAGGAAACCAGCTAACATTTCCCAGGCTACGTTCCTCCTTGGGCTGCTGTCATCTTTGGTGTCCTCGGTGCTTCCGGCTCCAACTATGCCACCAAGGTCAAGTTCCTCCTCGGTATCGACGATGCTCTTGATATCTTCGCTGTCCACGGCGTCGGTGGCTTGATCGGCAACATTTGCACCGCCTTCTTCGCCAGTCCCTCTATCGCGGCCCTCGATGGCCACTCTCGAATCAACGGAGGCTGGATCCACCACCACTGGGCACAGATGGGATACCAGCTCGCCGACTCCTTCTGCGGAGGCCTATACTCGTTCAGCGTCACCTGCCTCATCCTGTTCATCATGAACCTCATCCCTGGTCTCCGACTACGCGCCTCCGAGGAAGCCGAGATTTTGGGTATCGACGACGCCGAGATTGGCGAGTTTGCATACGACTACGTTGAGCTTACTAGGGAGGTGGTCAACGACGTCGAGGGCGAGGCCGGCAGCCGATACTCTGCGGATCCCACAGCGTTCCACCCCTACGAGAAGCACAGCATCCCCATGATAGACGCCCGCATGTTTGGCGGTCAGCCTCCACCCGCTCCCATGGGATTCCCCCAGTGAGCTCTCTCTCGTTACCCTCCCGAGACTTCTCCATCAAGGGGAATACCATGTATTGAACGCATCAATCGGCGTCATGTTTTATTTGTTCGGATATAGATACCCGGTGTTTTGGTTTACGCTTTTTGGGATGGACTCTTTGTATATTAGGACGACAAGATAATGCTATCATACTATGCAGGTTCAGGATATAGAAACCGGCAATTGGAATATTACACTTACATACTCCAAACCATACATACTCACCAAGCACTGCTCTTTGTCTTGATTCTTTCTGTCACTTCATTTGTAAGTCTACCCGCCCTCGTCAGAGTTTTGCCCGTCGGATCTGACAAGTCTCCGGGTATGTGTCTAGGTGAAGCTTCGTGATCGTAAAGACCAGTCTACGCCTGGCGTCTACCAAATCACCACGTTTGTAACACTGCACCTCATTTTCAACATCCACTGGAAATGAACAACGAAGTCCAATTCCAGAAGAGTACCCGACATCTGTGTCTAAGGCAGGCGGATTACCTCAGCACTCGGTATTGGTAATGTGCTGCTGGAATGCCCGCCTTAGGTATATCTTAGGCTTCCCTCTTCCTAAGGTCACCTGGTTGTCTTGAGGGCTCCTTTAACCTAAGCTCACACAGCTCACACATCTTCTCCAAAAATCTGCTTCGGCTGCAAGAAGCTTCACCTTCTCACAAAATCAGCCGCCTTTCACTCGACGATGAGGCACCCAGCGTCGTCCCCCGAAACGGCCGTGGGGCCTGGGGATAAGAACGACTGTAAAGAGAACAAGCAAGTCGAGTTGTGCCAGACTACAACAACTCCCGATTTTTTACAGTGGCAGAAAGAAGTACAGGCTGAGCTGTCTCTTTTCGAACTGCACATGGACCCTCAAGCAGCAAGACTCGAATACAATCACCAAAAGAGCCCCATCTACCGTGCTCCAGACGAGGTTTTCATCATGATCATGCGCTATCTCAATGACGAGGATGAGGCCGCCTTCTTTTCTCTTCGCCAAGTCTCGAAACGTTAGAGACGTCTTGTTGACTGCAAAACGTTCCAAGAGAATCCTTTCTCGAGATACGATAGATGCAATCTGTGCTCTTTCCGAATTTATCAACGCTCGCTCATCTCAGCGTTCGCATGAAGGCGCACATTGAGTGTTTCGCTACGCCAGAGACGGGGGTATCTAGGCCACCCAGTACCGAAGAGATACTTGCCATGGCTCAAGTTCTTCGTCTTAAAGGAGCCGCATCTATCCTTCCAGCGGAGGGGCCTTCCCATCTCCCGGAAATGGACTGCTTTTCTGCTTCTTGGAGCTGTCCTACCGTGGGGCCTGGCAACAGACTCCCTCCCGAGGAAATTTGGTCATCAGAGCATGCGGGCATGAATGCTCCATGCACTCGCATACACCAAGCCTCGACATCACCACGGTTAGGATCAGGCCTGACGATCACAGCGTGGAGAGGCCTGTTTAACCTAGCAGGGCGCCTTGACTTCAGTTACAGGAAGAACATCAACCTCAAGGATTTTGACTGCGACTCGATCCACGGCACGGACGGGGTCACACTAACACCCAGCCACGAATGGTATCACGCGATGGACCGGGACTCTTACTTGTGGCAAGGAGGCTGCGGTGCCCTAGAGTCGTGCGAGGACCGATCTTGCCGAAACTATTACAACTTGGCGGCGGTGTCTATACACGCCAGCTCACGTATTTCAAGGAACTGCGAGTGCGAGCTGGAGAATGGAGAGGGCGCGGATCAAGGAGAGGGGCTTGGCACTAAGTGAACAAGGACAGGAGGGAGATGACATGTACCATCGGGATATTCACCCCGCTTTGTTGTGCATAGACTAGTGCCCCAATTGGTATTTCTAATTGACTCCTCGGATATCAAAGGGTCATGGCCCAGGGTGATTGATATGTGGTTGAGGTTAGAATATGTTGTGCCCGTTGCAGCCTGGAACAGTAGTGATTGGTGGCTTTAGCGCCAAGCAGCCAATCATGAGTGGTCTTCACGCTTCCATTCGGAAGGTCATGGTTCAACGTGAATCATTACCTGACAATCAACCAGCATCGACGGCCTCGTCTCCATCTGCGCGCTTCAACTCACGCTCACATGACCGTGGATCTCAAGTGCAGGCATCAGCGGAGGCCGTTACCGACATGAAGGCATTTAAGCGCTCAACGCCGCGACTCGCAACCCAATACCAACATTCTTTGTCACCAGGTCAACACGGTATAGATTCACGGCATGGCTTCACTGCAGGAGAAAATAGCATTTTTCGACCAACTGAAGCCGCTCTACAGCGATGATGAGTTTGATTCGAATGAGCAGACGGAGAGGAAGCGTTGTCGCAAGTTTTTTAGTACCAGGCCTACCCCCAATTCTTCAAGTCGCGAGGAACCTATCGTGCTGGACCTCACGGGCGATGAGTCTCAGAAGGCGAGGGTCACCCCGAGAAGAATCTCCTCGGCTCCGACGATAGAGCCTACCGGGAGCTCCAAGGTCATCAAAGGCACACCGATGACAGCGACGGGCCAAAAGAGCAGGATTGATACTCTGTTGAACCAACACAGCGCCGGGGCTATCCTGGTTGACGATACACCTATCCCCGAATCCACGCGACAAACCCAGAAGAGCCTCCTTGGAGGTAGCTCTACGCCTCTCTTGCCATCCAGGCGACACCTGGGCCAGGCGAAAGACGACTCTCCGTCGGCAAGCATCTTGATGAGGAAACGAAAGCGAGAGCCGTTACTCAAGCTTCGCCCCGAGAGTGAGCAGATCTTCAAGGACCTCACGTTCTTCTACGTCCCCGATGATGACGTTGCACCGGCTCGTCGGTTGCGCATAACAAAGGCCCGCGAGTTTGGTGCGACGTGGGTGAGGGCGCCGCGCATCGCAACGCATATTATCGTCGATAAGCACATTCAGTTCAAGGAACTAGAGGGCATCCTTAAGGGTATCAACAAGAACCTCCCGCCCAAGGTGGTTAATGAGGACTATCCGATCGACTGCATCCAGTTCAAGGCGCTCCTTCAACATAGTCAGAGGAAATACCAGCTCATGGGTCAACCTATGGTCCAGGAGGAGGAGGAGGAGGAGGAGGAGAAGGTCTCGACTACACTGTCGAGCTCTGAAGAGTCCATTCTGTCATTGCAGATCAAGCCAGCACATGAGAACCCGAAAAGATGGGACTATATCCCTCCCAGAAGCACACCGGACATGAGTGGAGAGTCGTCTCGTCCAAGTCAAGTCTCCGAAACACCTATTCCAACGGATTCGCAACCGGTCATTCTCGACCTCGAAGCCATAGTATCCTCTCCAAGACAAGTCTCAGCTGATGATCCAGAGTTTTCCGAGAAGGTGATCCAAGAGGATGCAGCGGATGCTCAAGAGAGCGGAAATAGGCGAATGGATGACGCAGAGCAGCCGCAAAAGATGATCGACCACAAGGATGAGTTATCCGAATACATCAAGCTGATGATGGAATATAAGGACCTCCCGTTGGATGCTGAGGAAGATGACAATCATACTATGATAGATATGGGAGACACTGGATCAGATGAGCACCATCAATCAGGCTCGGAAGACGAAAAGGCCCAAAGGCCCAAGTCCCGGAGAAAGACACGATCCAGCCGCAAAGAACTCACTTTTCAGGATCGATTCGCCTGCAACTCAGCTGGGGCAAAAGATGCGAAAGCGGGGAATCCAAATGCCCGCACTATTGAGGTGCTCCAATCTATGGCTGACTACTACGATCGGATCAACGATCATTGGCGCACGACTGCCTACCGCAAGGTCATCAGCACTCTGAAGCGTCAAGAGACCAAGGTGACGACGGCAGAAGAAGCGCAGCACCTCCCCAGCGTCGGGACACGTCTAGCACAGAAGATTGAGGAGATTGTCACCACGGACCGGCTGCGACGGCTTGAATACGCTCAGAAGGAACCGATGGACGAGGCATTACAGTTGTTTCTTGGGATATACGGGGTTGGCACCAGCCAGGCTCAACAATGGCTTGCCCAAGGATTCCGAACTCTTGACGACCTCAAGGCAAAAGCAAAGCTCTCACCTAATCAACTACTTGGCATCGAGCATTACGACGACCTCAACACCAGGATCCCGCGACGGGAAGTTGAAGCTCTGGGTACAGTGGTGCGAAAAGGCGCCCAGCAGGTTGATCCAAACGTTGAGCTCATCATCGGTGGGAGCTACAGGCGAGGAGCAGAAACATCGGGCGACATCGACTTTATCATTACGAAGCCGAACACAGAGTCATCATCAGAGTTGAGGCCGTTTCTTGACGACCTTGTCCATCGTCTTGAAGCCCAAGGTTTTCTCGTCGCGAGACTGGCTTCATCGAGGTCAGCCAGTGACGGCAGCAAGTGGCATGGCTGCTGCGTGTTGCCCAAGATCAGCGGCTTTAACGATGAAAACTATCGGCCCGTTTGGCGACGCATCGATTTCCTGCTGGTGCCCGAGACCGAGATAGGAGCAGCTCTGTTGTACTTTACGGGCAACGACATATTCAACCGCAGCATTCGACTCCTGGCGTCCAAAAAGGGAATGCGACTGAACCAGCGCGGCTTGTACAAGGACGTTATGCGTGGGCCACAGCGAGTAAAGGTTACAGAGGGTGAACTTGTCGAAGGACGAGATGAAAGGAGGATATTTGAGATTCTGGGGGTCAAATGGCGGGAACCTCACGAACGATGGTGCTAAGGGTCTCAAAGAGGGTCCCTCGGGCCATTTCTGGTCTACCGAGGTCAAAATTTACGATATTTGGACTAGCATAGCGTGGAGTTTGGGGGAATTGGAGACGATGAGCATGGGTTGGATTCAAGAGGGTCTCGAGGCATTTGCATCTTTAAGATTGTCTTTGATGGAGGAGACCTTGGATACGGGATATATACGTACCCGCCTTGGATCTCGAATGCCTGTTCACTTGCACATGTGAATCTACCCGTGCATGATTCGAGGTGGCATTTCCCCAGATCTTGGCCATGGAAGCTTCCTTCGAGCCGTGATGGATCACATGTGAAAATCCATTTCTCCATGAAATCAAGCTAAAAATGGAAGATGCCCCAAATCTTCACAGAAGACCTTCAGTGGACAGATCCCCTAGACCGCCCAGCGTCATAGTGTACCCTGTCCCCTAAAGCCGTCCGTCCAGCGGCGGGGGGGCCTTCCAGATGGGGGCGGGCTGCCGGCCCAAGCTACCGTCTCCGCAGCACAAGCCGAGCGCAACCCCAAACATCCGAGGCTCGCGACCAGGTGACGTGCGTCAGTCATGGGAGGCTCAACTCTATTGATAAATGTCAAGACACCTACCAAGACAACCTCCGATTACTACATCCTACCCCTGGCACGTGGAACTCACGAGAGGAATCGAACGACGACAACATCCGATGTGCTAAGAGGTTTCCCCTGCCGACCCTTTCCCTTGCACCACCCGACCCGTTGCTGGCTAGCTCGAGACCCTGCGACGCCCAGGTTTCCTCCTGTCGGTGGATAAGGACCAGGTGCTTTCTGCCGAGGCTCAAGAGCTTGGGGGGACACGATGGCGTCGTCAGCGATGATTGAAGTAGTCAAGGTACTGCCCCATCGGTTCATTGCGACAAGCAGAAGGGACTCTGTGCTGACGGAGCTTTCGGACAGAACGCGCTGGAGGAGATCGTCAAGGACCCGCGATACCATGATCTCTTGTCGCTGATCAAGACGGCGCGCAATGGCGCAGTCTACGGAACCAAGGTGCGGTTTCCGCACGCGCTGGTGTAGGCATTTCCACATTTGACGGTTTGCGACGTCGCTAACTTGGTTATTTTCGCAGGATGATCTTCCTCTTCCGCTCCGGAACGTACGTTGGACCGACTCACACGAGATAAACACCCCCCGAACGAGCTAACATGCATTGCGATACAGATTTCGACACAAGGCTGGATTGGTATTACGAGCGACGAGACACCATGCGAGCAACCTAGCGCGATTCGCCGTCATCTACAAGCTGACCATGTTGGCGCTCAAATACTTTGGCTCTGAGCCTGGCAAGGAGGGTACGTCATAGCCACCGAAACCATGGACCATCAGAAAGATTCTCGAGTTTCTAACGGGGAATGCTATAGGTACATACGACTCGTTCGTCGGCGGCCTCGTCGGAGGCTACTTTGTCTTTGGCGGACGCTCCAAGCGCACAGGCAAGATCTCGTCGGTCAACCAGCAGATCGTCATCTACGTCTTTGCGCGTGTCATGCTCGCCCTCGCGCGCATCGCCGTCAAACCAGGCCACGGGTTCCCACTCGTGTCCTCGGAGCCGCTACACTCGACCATCAGTCACTACGCCTGGCCGGCGTTTGCGTCGCTGTCGTGGGCCATGGTGATGCTTGTGTTCCGCTACCACCCCGAGGACCTACAGTCGAGTCTGCGGTCTAGCATGACGTACATTTACAAGGACTGTAACGACTTTGATTCGCTCCGGACCTTGCTTTGGCATAACAAATAGACGGGGGGTTTGGTTGTTGGGGGGGTGTTTTTTGTTCTTGGGTTGGTTAGGTTGGCGTTTTTTGGCGTGGGTGGCAGTTGTCAAGGTAGGTATGTCTACCTAGGTATTTGCATAACATTGGAGGATTATCCATAACTCAAGGGGTTCAATGGTCAGCTGGGCCTTATCTTTATAGGTAGCATTGTAGACTTTGGAATATGATAACCGAGTAGACTTGCAGTCGGTGCCGTGATCTGAGAGCAGGATTGTTTATTAATGTCTATGAATGTTTAGAGTAACCTCCAATTCAGGTAGTCTCAGGTTCTTTTGCTATGAAAACAACAACATATGTTATCCAAAGTAGATTAGTCACTAATGGAAGATATTCTTCGCATGGTATTGTATTGGCCTTTGGAGGTGATCATGTGGGTTCTTGCATTGAGCTTTTATAGAGCAATGTTATCACCAATACCTCTCCGTGATAAACAAATATTTCTGCCTAACAAACTTGTCAAGAAAATACTCTTCCAGCGGATATTGAAATCCATCAAGACCCTTGATTAAGCGTGGAGTCTCAGATAGGCTTCCTATCGCGTACATCAGTTAAGAAATAAACGAGACACCGAGACGGTAGAGTGTGAACTAGCTCATCTCGAAATTAATAAACAATATTATATAAAAGATAATTAAATATCAAGAAGTATTATATAATAAGGTCAATAGTTTATGTATCCTTTATGTATCCTTATTCTGTTCTATCGATCATCTTTAGAGAAGGATAAGTTAAGCTGTTTGTACTGATGTCTCTTTTTTTCTAACCCGAGCGAGTACCGCAGTCAATCTCTGGCGCTAATCAAGCAAGCTACCCCGCTAAAGCTGCCCCCTGCTTGCCCCTCCACACTGACGCCTGCAGTGAGCCTCAACTTCCAGGCTGGGTCCCGTCCAGGCAACTCCACCTCCACTCACGCTCACCAACTTCCTATCGCTTCCATCCTCTCCTCATCAACCTCCCCGACGACGACTGACGACGACCATGGCGCCAAACCCCAAAGTCTCCGAGGCCATCTCGCGAGCCGAGTCCGCTACTGGGGAAAAGGGCCCCCTCTACGAGCAGCTCCTCGCCGAAATCAAGACGCTCTCCTCACCGGCCACCGCTACCGACGACCTCAATGCTGTCGTCGACTCCATCTTTAACCAGGCGCTCGGCGTCGTGGCTACAAGATCCGTCCTCTCTGCCTTTGTCACCACCCTCCGCGAGCTCAAGAACGAGGACATGTGGATCGAGGTCGGAACCCGGACTCTAAACACCATCTCGGCTCAACCCTCGTCATCCTCGTTTATCGACGCCGGCGCCACGCTCCGCGAGCTCGTCGCCACCGCCCACGAGAACAATGAAGACTTTCTCGACGCCGCAAAGACCCTGTCCGAGATCCCCCTCGAGAGCTCGCAGCGCAAGGTCACGGATGAGGAAAAGGCCCGTACGTGGGTCCGCATCGTGCGTAACTACCTCGAGGTGGACGACTCGACGGTTGCCGAGATGTACATCAACAAGCTCAAGAATATCATGCATCTGGTTACGGATCAGGACTTGAACTTGCACTTCAAGCTGTCGCAGGCCCGTATTCAGGATGCTAAGCGAGACTTCCTATCTGCTTCGCAGCGATACCACGAGATCAGCTTCTCCCCCGCCATCGCCGAGGAGGAGCGCCTGCATACTCTTAGCATGGCCGTCAAGTGCGCCGTCCTGGCCCCCGCCGGCCCCATGAGGAGCCGCACGCTGGGTCGTCTGTACAAGGATGAGCGATCAGTGCAGTTGGACGAGTTTGGCATTCTGGAAAAGATGTTCCTCGACCGACTCCTGTCTCCTGAAGAGGTGGACAAGTTTGCCGAGGGTCTTCAACCGCACCAGCTAGCGACGACTTCTGATGGTTCAACGGTGCTTGCCAAGGCTGTTGTGGAGCACAACCTCCTAGGTGCTTCCAGGCTTTACAGTAACATCCGCTTCGAGGCCCTTGGGTCACTCCTTGGCCTGGATGCCGATAAGGCGGAGGAGACCACAGCTCGAATGATTGAGCAGGGTCGTCTAGTCGGCAGAATGGATCAGGTTGACGGCATAGTATGGTTTGAAGGTGGTGAGGCGTCGGGTGAGAAGGGCAGTGGAAGAGCCGAGATCATTGTGGGCAAGGAGATGAGAAAGTGGGATGACAATGTCGAGAGTCTGGCTGAGGATGTGGAAAACATCACCAACGCATTGCAAAAGGAGTTTCCCGTGAGTATCCCTTTTTTTTCCCTAGGTTGATTACTATGCCTGATGCTAACAATCCAACTCCCAGGAATTTGTGGCCGTAAATCTCAATGTATGAAAAAAAGAAGGGTTAGAGAGAAGCATCCAGGCTTATTGTTGCGCACGGCGTTGGGGGGGGTTGGGCATCGAGGACATTTTCCTCCATGATGAAATGAATGCATACCTATGTAGCTGGCTCATTTGGTTTTAGACTGGCATCATGAATAAGGCCAATACTCTAGTCCAAATCTTTCTTGCGAACAACGACATAACCCTCGCTGATTTTGCGAGGATTGCCCTCCTCCTCTTCAAAGACAAAGTCATCCTCGAACTCTAGCTGGGAGGGGCTGCCGAGGGTGCCTTCGCGCCGCAGAATGTCTATCAGGGCGTTGGCGATGTGATTTCCCATCCAGTCGTAGCCATCATCACGGAGGTGCAGTCCGTCATCCCAGTACTTTTCGCGATCCTCTTCGGAGAGCGAGTGAAAGGGGATATGAGCGTGGAGGTCAAAGGTGTAGCTACTCACTGTCAGCTCTGTGCTTGCTTGATGGTGCAGATTGAAGGAAATGGACATTAATCCGAATGATGTATCATGTAGGGTGTAAACATGTCCTGTGACTTACTAGTTGGTGTCCTTGTTGTTCAGGATCATCTGGTTGAGCTCATTCCTGGCCTTGGTACCTCTCTCACTCTTGGCCTGGCACTCGGGGACGGTGAGGGCGAGGACCTTGTGTTCTCTGCTGAGGGCAATGTCGTAGAGACCTTTGAGAGCTTCAAAGATCTGGGATGGAGGGATGCCGTATGCTATGTCACTGGATAGTCACAATGTCAGAGGTGAGCGGTGAGAAAGGGAATGTGGGAACTTACTTGGTGCCGCCTAGGATGATGGTCCAGTCATAGGTTTGCTTGTTCCCTATACGAAATGGATATATCATTAGTTGTATCCTGTTGAGAAGTTTATAGCTAGCTACTCGAGCCGGGTCTCACGTAGTGGCGTGAATACAATCACGCATCACGACATGGGTGAGTGAATTTGACCTACAGGCAGCCTCCATCCTCTTGCGAAAACGTTCAAATGAAGCAACATCCCCAGGCTGTCCATCAGCGACGACCTCAAAGTCAACATCGGGAAAGGCCCCAGTGAGCCGATCCTCGAGCTTAAGAGCGTAGGGGTGCGAGTCCATACCCCAGCAGAAATAGCCCGAGGTCAGGGAGTCGCCGAAGCAGAGGATTCGCAGGGTCTTGCGCCCCATGATTCGATAGGTATTCAGGTGGAGGATGCGAGATGGGGATATTCTGTGAGTTAGGTGGGGGGAGATGGATGGATGGCGTTGAGACTGTAAGCGGGCGAGACAGGCAGCAGCTGTAGCACAGCCTGCCTGGTTTGATGGCGTCTGTGCAGTGTTGTATCGCGAGACTTTGAGGCTCAGAGGCTAGATGCACAACGTGGATGTTGCTGACGGATATTGAATATGTGAGGTGTATCTAGTCTTGGTTCTTGGTCTTCTGGATGGTTTGCACAGTTGCTCAATGAGTCGAGGTGTTGATGTGCACTTGGTAGGTTGCCCGCTTTGGTCACGCAAAGTACCTACATGTGAGAGGGATGTTGAATCCAAAGTACGTATAATGCTTGTGCCAGCCACAATACTGCATTGGAGTACCCGGAGCGGCCTATTATATAATCGCATAAGTAAATGTCAAGAGATACATCATTCATCTCATATATCAAAAGAGACACGTATTATTGTTCTTCATTGTCCCATCTCAGCTGAATTGAGTTACCTTGTAGGGTAGGTAGGTAGTTAGTTGTACGCCTAATCACGACCACAATCAGCCAATCGTGGAGTTACTTGATGTGCGATGCGCGTGCATCCTACGAATAAAGAAACGGCAGTCAATTACATTTGATGGAGACAATCAAAGGCCCATGTTAATAGATAGTTGTGCTAGCCTCAACGTGAGTATTGACCTCAGACTTGACCATCGTCTGCTCGTGAACGTGAGGCGATTGTACCACAATTGCAACCTTCCCCTCAACAACCTCCGGTGAGATGGCCGAGTTGGTTATGGCGTCAGGTTAAGGTCACCTTAACAACCTAAGATTCCTGATGGAGCAATCCTCCTGGGTTCGAGTCCCAGTCTCATCAATCAATTTTTTTGCCCTCATTCTCAATTTCTGGGATCATGTTTCTTTTTGGTCAGCTTCACTATCAACGTGATTATCATCATCGGTTGTGGCGCGCCATGGAACGCCAATATGTAGAGAGCCATAAACTCAATTCCTGGGTAAGGTAGCTGGCCCTCCACTGACAAAACACCAAGTCCATTCATCATAGCTTCACCCCTCTGATCAAGCATTTGGCACATGGTACGGAATTCAGTGTGCTGTGACACTCACCTCAACGTGATAATGATTTGACCTGCAAGGTCTCAAGGCTTGTCTTCTATCTTGATTGAAAGTATATGTGGTATACGCGATAACCCCAAACCATCCAGTATTATCCCTTTTGCTCCAGTCCCCCGTCGCCGTGATCCCGACCCCAATCGCAAAATCAAATCAAATCAACTCAAAATCCTGTTCTTGTACACTGTAATGTTCATGCCCCGCTCCGTCCCTTATTAGTCTTCGATATCATCATCACTCAGCACCAACTTCTGGGCCAGCAGTCCTGTCACACCGCCGGACTGGATACCTGCTCTCCGTTTCCGTGGGCTTGCCTCCTCAGATGGCTTGTCGGTTGCCCACGCCTCTCCGGGCACATGATCGTCCTCTGCGTCCGAGTCCTGGTCTGGAGCGTTAATGCCCTGGAACGAGACCACCTTTTCTAGGTCACGGAGTCGGAAGTTGGACGTCCTGCGGGCGCGGGCAATGTGCGCCATGTATGGGAGCCGCTCCAGAAGCATCTCTCGCCGAGCTGCGCTGCCTAATGAGAGGAGGGGCGCGTTTTCGTGTTCCTCATCTAGCTGAGGTTTTGCAACAGGCGGGCGATTCCGTTGCTGGCGTTGCATCCAAGATGTTTCTGCCGAAGATTGCTGCTGTGGACGACGGAATGCGATGGCCCCATCGGTGAGGTTCTTTGTAGCCGCATGGTCCTCGCCCTTGAGCAGTTTCGCAGACCACATGTCTACAAGACCTTCGAGTTCCTCCTTGGCACGCCAGAGCTTGAGACTTGTGGGGTAAAACATCTTGAAAGCGTCGGTGCCTTTCGTGTATGATGTTTTCCGCTTGACTGGGTTTGGCAAGGCGAACAGCATACCGCGGACCGCGACTTGGAACGTCATCTCGTCCTGCCGCAGGAGATGGCTGCCAGAGTCCCGGCCGGAGAAGCCGCCTCTCCCACCAAAGAAGATGTCTCTTGATGGGGAGAGGAGGTCGCTCTGGGAAAGGTACTCGATGCATTCGTTGACGTAGTCGATTGGAGTAGAGAGATCCATAGGATCTGTACTCTCGCACGAAAGGACGTAGTTTTCGTGCAACGCTGAGATGAATGTGTGCGTGTCTGTTCCAGTCTCATCGATGAGAGAGTCGACTGAGACCTCAGAGCGCTTTGGCCTCGAGTGGTGCGACAAGAAGTTTGGTAGGTTTTCCACCTTGTCATCTCGAGGAGCAACTTCATCTCGTTTGTTGTATACGACCTTGCCAACTGCATGAAAGATGCCCAGACTTGCCTCACGCTGAGATATTAGGTCGAGGCTCTCCTGCTCCCCATGCGTGAGCTTGATTGCATCCTTGACACCCTTCTTTTGCTTTGTAAGTGCCACCTTGCCGCCCCAGTCTGCTTGCTGATCGCCCTTTAAACAAAGGAACTCGAGAGAAGACGCGGCGTTCCGGATATCTCCAATCTCGCCCAGACGCTTTAGAACCTGGGGGCCTGGTGTTTTCCTCCGGCCGGATTTCCTAGCTTCCTTTTGCACGATCAACTCGAGCGCCTTCAGCAATAAGGTAGGCGCAATAGCATTGAACTCGATCACCCCGACTCCTGGATGCCGTAGGATCTCGGGACCCAAGAGTCGGTGGGCTGTGAAGCTGTCTGCCGAGGCAGATGTTGTGGTCAGGAGAGTCTCCGAAATGATCATGACCATGGGTGTTATAGGTTCTTGTCGCGAAGGCTTTGCGAAATTAGACAATGAGGGCGTGTTATCGGCGAGGTATCGTAATATGGTGTTGCGGAAGGATGTCAAGGCTGTAGAGGACCTCGAAAAGGTGTTGGGAAACTCTTCAATGAGTATGATTCGCTTCGAATCCTTCTTTTGTGCCCCGTGGGAACTGTTCTGTACGGGAGGCCCAGCCATGTCTGTATCTAGGGCGCCGAATTTACCGCCGCGACCAAGAAACTCTTCGAATTGCGCCGATGTCGAAACGAAGCCAAGCCCAGAGGTCCCCGTAGGATTTCGCCATTCAAGAAGCTCGCAGCCCATGTCGTTTGCCAGGAGCCGCATGGTCGTCGTCTTGCCAGACCCGGCCGCGCCTTTGAGGATGAGGAGGCGCTGTCGCATGCGCCCAGCCATGACGTCCTCAAGCCATCTCCTAACGTCCGAAACCTTCTTCTTGTGCACTGCCAACTCCTCCAGATTCTTCGGCCCAAAGCGTTCTGACCACGGACGCAGGTCGTCATCAGCTGCTGCTCGGTGTTCTGGCTTTGGGGGCCTCAAGAACCTCTGGCTTGCACTAGGAGCTTCCGATAAAGTCGTCTGAGAGCTGCCTCGAATCCTCTTCTTGGCGCGTTGACCGACCAAACTCGTAGTGCCCGCTGTCTGCTCTGAAATCTCATCATCCCCCGAGATGGGATCGCTTATAATGTCGTCGAGAGGAATGGACCGCCTATCCCCGTTTCCTGACCTCGCAGCCCGCTGTGCCTGATTTGAAAACAGAGCCTTGAGATCTGCAGTCTTCCCCTTGTCATCCGATTTCCCAACATCCTTGGTCTTCTTGGAGCTCGGGCTCGTGCCGTTCCTATGCGATTGCGGTCGTCGAGGTAGGCGGTTCGAAGTAGTCGTGGAGAGCTTCCCAGCGGTGGACTTGTTCTTGGTAGGGCTCGGCGATGCGATAGGAGGTCGTGTCTTTGGGGGAGAGCTCGGTGAGGAGAGTAGGAAGTTGGTGAGCGTGTTTGCACGGGGCGGCTCGTCTTCATCGTCTGAAGCGTCGACGACATTCCGCCGGCGGCGCTTCGCGGGCGGAGCCATCAACGCAAATTATGCATCTGCAGGGACAGCATGCCGAGTTTGAGGTACTGTGCGATTGACCTGGAAGCTTCGAAAAGGTGATTGCCGTATAAGTTGATGAAGATGTTGAGTCTCGAAGTAATGGCGTCGTGAACGGGCTGTCGATGCGCTAGGTAGGTACCTACCTAGGGACCCGCACCACAGTGTGTGTTTGTGGAGTATTCACACTCCATATGATCTCAGCAGGGCTCTCAACAATTGCTCATGCAAAAAAGAAAAGACATGGATGGTTGAGTTGTGAGTCGGCAGTATATGCATGAAATGGTTCTATGAAGATAGTTTCATTTCCTTTGTTCAAGCCATTATTTAAGTATTTGATACTAATACAATGCAAATATCGTGCAGTGCCCATTTCCAATGCCAGCATATACATTCATTCGTAGCCGTCCTGATGCAATTTTCGTTCTCAATATATCGTACGTAGGCGTCCTGAAAACATTTTACAACCCTTAAAATGTCCATCCCTGAAAGTTGTCCACAAAAGTGAGGGCGGCAAGGAGGTACCGGTTGTTGTCATCACCCCAAGTATTTGATGCCTCCTTCATAGCGCGGATGGCTGTTACCTGTTAGTCATGGCTCAAACATGAGAAATGGTTGCCTAACCTTTGACATAGTGAGAATCAGTAGCCCAAGATGAGTTCAAAGCCTTGTCCACGACATATTTCCAGTCCCTGCCCTTCAGGTCGCTGTCCACATTGTCCGAGTTGGGCAGAGGTCGGCCTCTGACGATGAAGATGGCCAGCACCAGAAGCCACCACTCTCGGACAAGAGTGATGTGATGTTCTTTGGGGAAGAAGGGCAACAGGATTCGAACGGCATGACTCGTCGTCAAGAGATGGACGAGGAAGAAATCGAAGGCATGAGTTCCTGGTTGAACAGTGGCAACCAGTATAGCCACTGCTGCTTCTTGCGACATCTCAAACTGCTTGAGAGGGTCGTTAATCTCCCAGGCATTCCAGTACTCTAGGATTAGATCCTCGTGCTTTTCGAAGATGTCCGGCAGGTCGTCAAGAGCGGGATGTTTTGGCAGAGCGTTGAACCGCTCGTCCTTGGTCATCTTGATGAGTAGTTGAAGTGGTGAGTCGGAGGTGAATGAAGCCTTCTTGGTGTAGGATTTGTTGTCAATGTACTTGTGGAAGAAGTTGTACTGCACGCAGGCGAGGCCTAGTGCCTCCATCGCAACCTCCTTGCAGTCCATCTCATAGGCATAGCCCAGATGAATGAGAGGGTGTCCAACTGTCCATGTTAGTCAATGAAATTCGCAAGTCCTCGGATGAATGGGTAGTCATACGGCCACCAATTAGACCATGCCACAATGGCTCGTCGCCCGTGAACAGGTAATGGACCAACTCTTGCCGCCAGTCATAGTTGAAGCGCATCACAAGCTTGTCTTCGAAATAGTCGACATAGGCACGCTGGTATTTTCGGTCTCCTCGGAGCTCCTCCCAATCGTCGTCACCAATCTCAGCAGGCGAAGGCACCCATGGCTCCAACTCAACAATTTGCTTGTCGTAAATGTCATTCAGTTGAGAGACACTTGCCCCTAGGAGATACGCTGAGCTGAGGACATGAGGGTTGTGGTTGTCGAACTGAAGATTATGGTAGACGATTGAGTAGTTGGCGTGATTGGCCTTCAACAGATGCTTTAGACATCGTGCCCTTCTGTCTGGATCCGTCTCAATCGAGTGAACCTCGACAGGGGCGACGTCAATTGACTGACGGGTTGAGGCCAGTCCCAAGAGTCGGTTTACGACGGGAACCTGTGATAAGATGCCAGCCATTGTGTGAAATGATAATGTGGAACTGATACGAGCGTGATCTGATAATGAGAGAAGTAGAATCACAATGACGTCCAACTGCGGGAGCCGTAGAAATGGCCGGCGCCGGTTCCGTTCCGTTGGGGGCTTTCAACGGACACTAACAAAATGGCGGGGCAAGCTTTTTTCTTTGGGGACTCTCAGGCTCGGGTGGGTGTCACTCTGGCGAAATGAAGGCAGGTAGGTACGGAGGACTTGTCCGTGCAATTAGCAAAAGAGTAAGCCCAGGTAGTGACGCCCGGCGTGCACGGACCAAGCGACAGTGGATTATCAATCTGTAGTCTGGCTTCGCGTCTTCTCATCTTGAACCTCACAATCATTCACGTCGACATACGCTTTGCTCTCTCGCAATGGCAGCTTCAAAGGACATATCGATATACGCCGAGCTTCTGTCAAATATCAGACAAGTGTCGGTTGTCGCGTCCTTGTCATCGCCTCCCGACTCGTCCACCAAGGCAGAAATCTCAGATGAAGGCCGACGCCTTCGAGTAACCCATCAAGGGCAGACAGAATCCATATCGCTCCCAGCACAAGTCGCCCTCACTGCGGCACTTCCGGTCGCCACAAATGAACGTCCCGCTCTATCCTGGAGACTTCCCGTGTCTCCAGCCGGGGCAAGGCCCGCCCGCTTCTCCCTGGAAAACCAAGCACTTCCATGGACATCAGTCGACATAGAGACTGGCTCGCGGATAGGCTGTCGTAATTGCGACAACGAATTCGTCACACAGGATGCCATAAAAGCTTGGAAAGATCTGCCAAGCGAGAACTGGGCTGAAATGATGGAGTTTTGGCATTGTCACAAACCCCATGACCATGACCAGCAAGATCCTGAATCACTGGCGAGCAAGGGCTATGGCGCCAACCATGCTATATCCGCCCAGTCGGGCATTGGTTTCGTCGACCTCACTTCATTCCTCTTCTCGGAATCTGACTGTAAAGGTGTCAAGGTAAGAAGCGATCCTAACGCGACTGCTTTTGTTCCATGTTTGACCTCGTCTGTATCCGGCCTCAGCCTCCAGACTGGGGAGAAAGAAGATGTCCATGTCGGTACCCAACCTTTCAGTGATCTGGCCATCGATACAACTCCCCAAGATGAATGCACTGTCGTTCCCACTCTGTGGGCTGGTAATCTCTTGGAAACCTTCTTTACCGAACGGGTTCCTTGCGTGATCTAGAAGACGCAGCCACTCTTTTTCATCCGGCTTCTCACAGATATGGGAAACAGGAGATTAACAGGAGGCACATTTGCTTACAGGAACAATGTTGATGTATCCTGGACTATCGATTAGCTGCTTACACCTTGTAGTATTCGTCTTCGACTGTGGATGCTGGCTTCGACCTCTCCTCTTTGGCCTTGGATGACGACGAGACCAAGAAGTTTCTTCATGTCTTTTGCCAGAAATGCCAGATGGAAGTTGGGCTATTCAACATCCTGGCATCATCTGTGACGCTGTTCAAATGGCAAATCACTTGCCAAACCATCAAACCAAGTCCCAGGCCCAGTAGTTCTGAGTGTCTGGCGGCGACTCTTCTGGCCACAATCTCCCGGTCGGGATCCTCCAAGTCTATCATCACGCCACATCTTCTAGGCTCGGAAAGCGCAGAGACAGACGGAACCAAGACAAACCTCTTTCTCTGGGTTCTGAACCCAAATGTCGTGTACTCCTCATCCTCTGCCACTGGAAACAAAACGGCAATGAAGATACTCTACAGACAGATTCCGGTAGATGAGGGCGAGAAGTTGACTACCTCCATGATCTCCGACGTTCAAGAAATCAGTTTGCCAGCCTCAGCCATCAAAGTAGCTGAGGATTGTTTGGCATCCAGCAGTCACTTGCTGCCAGCTCAGGAGAGGAAGTTCAAGGCATTTGACGTTGGGCTTTTTGGAAGGTGGGAGGCTACTTCATAAAGATTGGCCTTGAGTGTCCATCTTTGAGAAGAAGATCGACTAGAGCATGGGCAGCGAGCACTCTCCGGAAAAGAGCACAGGGATATCAACCATGCATAGGTAGCTGGAGGATACAATACACTAATCTATTCCCAATGCATGTTGTTGTCGCCATGGTCGTTGCTGACCGAGATCATGTGACTTGCTGTCTGCTAGGGGAACCCCTGATAACTGAGCCTGGTGTTGGTCACTTGAGAATGGCGTGTCAGATTTTTCACTCTTATTTTAAATCGTCAACTTGATCAATCTATTCAGAATCCCACCAATCTGAAGAAGTGCGTGCTGTTTTCGGAGGACTGGGCCGATGTCTGAACAATGCTGCCTTGTTTGTTGATCTTTCCTCGAGAGTTTGCCTCGACGCACAGTGCTTTGATTCACGTGCACCGTGTATCACAACCTCCACACTCCTAGGCGTCAGTCTGCGCCTTGACACCTCTGCCTGTTCCATCACTCTCACTCACACCACGAATACGCCGAGGAACCAATCCTGTGTCTCATCTTTTGAGTTTGCGGCTCATATGGACACTTGACATCATCTGGTCCCCTTGTTTGCGCCGGACTCGACTGACCCACCGTCTTGTCTGACTCTCTTGCTACCAGTCTGATGCATGATGCATTCTCAAAGTGAGGTTTTTATACCCGCTGGATGTTTGTCCGTATCTCAAGAAGAATGTTCATTGATTCCGGAACTCTGGTCTCTGGATGAACTCGGCGCCTGGAGGACCTTTCACCCGTTGCCAGATTCGCCATTCCATGTCAGCCCTGATACTCAACAACGGTTCCTTCCCCAAAACGTGCAATCATCACTACGAAAGTCCCGCAAGCTCTCACCATGTATGAAATTACTTGAAGCATCATGGATCAGGCTCGAATTTCGCATCCCGCACCGGACTTCGGAGCGTGGCACCTTCCGAGTTTACCTCCTCCCAGATGATGTCTTGCGCAGCACAGTGAAACGATCAGATGCCGCGTTGATGAAGGCAAGAAAAAAGATTCTAGGCCAACTGGATTATTCTCAGGAAGCCTGGCAAGGTGATACCCAATGGCAGCGCGCCGACATGCCACGTCTACACGAAGACGCAACCCAAGGCGACGGGTCTGACCAAGATGTGTCGCTGCTGCACTTATTCAACACCATACCATCCCCCAACCCCGATCCTGAGTCAATAATAGACCCCTACTCGAAATCTGCCATGTACGATCTGCTTCAGAGCCAAGTTCCCGGACTCAAATCTCAGCTCTACCCGTACCAGAGAAGGTCGGCAGCGTTGATGTTGCAGAAAGAAGTTCAGCCAGGGACTGTACTTGACCCACGTCTACTCCATGTCAAAGATCAAGAGAGCAGAGAATGGTATTTCGACCCTGTCGCCGGCACGGTTCTTAAGGAGCCACGTTATTATGATGGTGTGTCTGGTGGAATTCTGGCTGAAGAGATGGGCTCTGGCAAAACAATCATGACACTCGCACTCATCCTCGCGACTCGATCGTTGCCTACTCACCCCCCAGAGCATTTTCGTGCCGGAGATTCCCCTGTGAGGAAACGCCTGGCTTCGCTGTCCGAGATGGCTGCTTCCTGCGCAACCCGAAATTCGGTACCATGGAAACCGTACTTTGACCTCTTCAAGGAGCAGACTGGGGATGAGTACGAACGCTGCATCGAGGCCCTGGAAAAAAATCCAGGCTATTACTATCTCCCACCTCCCGTGCCTCATTACGTTGGAAGGCGGTCTCGTCAGCGCATCGAACCACCTAAGCAGTTGCTATATCTCAGCAACTGCAGCCTCGTTATAGTGCCCGCTAACCTAGTCGAGCAATGGGAGCAGGAGATCCGCAAACATACAGAGGGCTTAAAAGTTCTTGTAGTAACCAAGGGCATCCAGCTACCACCAACCAAAGACCTGTTGAAGTACGACCTCATTCTCCTCTCCCAGACCCGTCTCGAAACTCTGGTCCGGCAAGCGGGCGGCAAACTGAACGACTCTCCACTATCCAACATCCACTTCAAGCGATGCATCTTTGATGAAGGGCACAAGCTTGGCAATTCGTCGATCAGTAACCCAAGTAACCTGCTCACCAATTTGGATTCCTTGCATTTCTCATCCCGCTGGGCTGTGACAGGAACACCATCTCAAGGACTATTCGGAGTCGATGCTCAGCAAACAGGGAATGATACTACCACCCACAATGACGATAATGTGAGTGGCATTGATACGGCCAGGCCTATTACTGGGAGTAGCCCTGAAATGGAAAAAAGGGATTTGGAGAGAATCGGATCTCTTACGGCTGTCTACTTGAAAGCTCGACCCTGGGCGAACAAGTTCGTGGATGTTGGAGATACCACAGCTGACCCAAAGGTGTATTTGATGCTACCAAAGCACACATCAGCCGGTCGTGGCCGCTCGGATTGTCTGAAATCGACACTCAACTCGCTCATCATTCGACACCAGTTAGCGGAGGTGGGCGATCTTCTCCCGCCAGTGAACCACAAGGTGGTTGTTCTAGAAGGATCGTACCAGGATCAACTGTCTGTCAACGTCTTCTCGATGATGATTATTTTCAACTCAGTTCAGTCACAACGAACAGATAGGGATTACTTTTTCCATCAGAAACAAAGGGAGTCCCTCAATCAACTGGTTCGAAATCTCCAGCAAGCTTGTTTCTTTGGAGGCTCTTTCTTCTCAAAGGACATGGTTTCAACTGCGGTCAATACAGCAGAGGAATTTCTTCGCGGTGAGAAGGTCCCTATCAGTACCGAAGATCGGCACCTCCTAGAGCAAGCAATCAAGATTGGCTATGTGGCCATGGAAAATGAAGTGAGGACACTCAGCAACCGATTTCATGAATTGCCAGTCTGTGTTAATGGCTTTCCGCACAATCTCGGCGGTGCATGGTCCCTGGATGGTGACTTGAGCGATGCCATGTGCAGTTCTTCAAGCATGCTCTTGGCACTTCAGAAGCTGATCTACAAGTCGGCCTCGAAACCTGAGGAGCTTAACTCTTTGCTTAATGGTCGCTTGATTCAGGAAGGCGTTGTCGAGAGGCGTCGCATGCTGGATGAATCTCTCAAACAAGCCAGCGACAGTTCGCAGACCCTGGCTGGGAATACGAAACTGGGAAACGACAGTCACAAAGCCACGCAAACCCTTAAGGCCAACACTGTGAAGCCCGAAGAGGTGGCAGCTGCAGATGGTGCTCTTGGCCCATTAGAAGCAGCGAGTATCACATCAACGGCGTCATCCAAGCTGTCCTACCTGATTGATAGTATAACCAAGTATCAGGAGGACGAAAAGATTGTCGTTTTCTACGAAAATGAGAACGCTGCTTGGTATCTAGCCAGCGTACTAGAAACTGTGAGCATGAAGGGAATCATACTAAAGGCTTGCCACTGACAGTGAACAGCTCCAGATTCAGCACCTCATCTACGCCAGAGGGTTAACGAACAAGAGGAAGGGCCAATATGTCAAAACGTTCCTCGTGAATCCTGATTTCAGGTAACCCTCTTCACTCGCAGGCTGGGTATTGTCAGCTAATGGAACCTCTAGGGTCCTTCTAATGGACATTACGCAAGCTGCCTTCGGTCTAGATATTAGAGTAGCCTCCAGGATCTACTTCATCAGCCCAGTTCTCAACCCTCAGGTCGAGGCGCAGGCAATTGGCCGAGCACGACGCATCAGCCAGCAGAAACCAGTCTCGGTCGAGACGCTGGTGCTGAGCAACAGCATCGAAGAGATCATCATTGAGCGCAAGCAACACATGACACAAGCTGAACATGATGCAGCCAAGACGATATTGCAGGTCGAACGAATCTACAACTGGATCAAGGACGCAAGAATCATCCCATTGCCCAATGACAGGGCCAGCAAGGAAAGCCAGATGGCGCCTCTACATACGCCCCAATACGTGTTCAGAAGAGGCTTTGGCCGCATCATGCATCCAGACGACGGGTTGGTACTGGATGATTCTCCAACAAGGAAGAAGGATGGTGTGGGGGAGCCTCCCCAAATGACGAATGGTTTGAAGCGAGCACACGAAGCTGGCCCAGGTGCGAATGGTCAAGTTGGAGGAAATGCGTCGTCATCCGATAAGCGAGATCTTGCTGCGCGTCCAGCAAGAAGGGTACGGTTCACTGTTGAAGCAGACGAAGAGTGAAGGAAAGACAAGTTGCTGTGACTTTGGCTGCAGCTTGCGCCACCAGCCCCCGCACCAAGTTGGAGATGGGTGGAAGCTAGGTTTCAGAACCAAGTTTACAAGTTGGAAAAACGGAACGGCAGTGAAGGTGTTTGGAGCTGGGCGTCATAGACAGAAGGTACAAGGAAGGGAATTGGGATTTCTTGAATTGGCTGAGATTTTCGAATAACGATATTCCGCAGCAGGATTGGATCCTGGCAGCCTAAAGCGTGGGACTCTCTGTGATGAACTCGAGATTGCGATTAATCGGGTGAGGGATGCTCAAAAGATGCGATTCTGATGTTTGCTACAACGGTGGTCTGGATCATTTCTCATGTCAAGGCATCCTTGTTGGCCGGTTTAGACAACCAGGCTGTCATGAGGTGACAGCGGAAGCGGATGATGAGAGGCAAGTTTGGATGAAGCCACAGCAGAGGAACTGGGCGAAGCAGAGCCGAGCATTTGTCACGACAGAAGTGAAGGTGCGGTTATTCGCCAGGATCGCTCTCATGACAACCGGAACCCCCGCAGCGGATGCACAGAACAGGAGCCTATGTATGGATACGGTGAGCGGCCAGAAGGATTCGAGTGCTTCGGAAATCAGTTGCGGTCTGGACAAGACGGGAACAGCGGACGGCATGGCATGGCACGCACGCAGCAATAGCTCTGAGTAAGTTGACGACATGCCTTGCCAACAAGATGGCGAGGGATGGCTAGTCGGCCAGCACGGGGGCGACGTGAGTGCAATTTCGGAGGGTTTATGCCGTCAGCAGTTCGACAATATCGATTTTCCGCTATTCATTGCATTCTCAGTCAGCACGGGATGGCGATTGCTACTACTCTGAGTCCAGGGCCTTGTTACCGGCTTCCGCTAGCCAAAGTGAAGGGAAGGAAGGGAAGGGAAGCGGGCAAAGGAGTCTCCCGTGGCCTGCCCTGCTCTGATCTGAGCAGCATAGCTGGGATCCCTGGCTCATTTGGGGCGAGCTAGGTTTGTCGCACAAGTAGATGAGGATGGTTGCCTACTGTCAATCTGTCCCGGTCGATGGAACAGCAAGACGCGCCGACAAGGAGCAGCTGGAGTTTGGTCGATCAACGTGATGCTAGCTAGCCGCTGCAGCGGCGCCCCCAAATGCTCCGACTGGGACACCCCGGGCGGCCCCACGGACTCGAGGGAGAACGACAACTGGACGACGAGAGGTGAGAACGATTTCCACTGTGAGGGGTCGTGAGGACCCACTGATTCAAAGGCGTGAGGCCATCAAGACTGGTCAGGTCAAGGTGGTACAGTACAGGGATGCTGTGGTGCTCCTCGACAGGGTACTATTTTTGATCTTGGGCGGGTGGTTGGCAGCACGGTACATGGTCACCACGACGGCTCATGGATGGTTTCACACATTGGATATCTTGAACTGTGGCGGGAAGATGGCGCAAGAAAGGGCGCCGCTAATGAGGCTCTCGTCGAGGGTTGAATCTGTCCTGGCGCTTGGAGGGAGAGGCTTTCTATTACAGGGCCTTCTCCTGATTGCTGACCTTCCCTGGCGTCAATGCTAACTCAAACCCCAGGTTTCCATGATGGAGCAAAATCCAAAACACAGCAAAAAAGCAGGGAATGGTCATGGGCGCCTTGGCCAAGGGGTGGGTCGTCATTGGCTCCGCCACGGAAGAGGACGAGGAGGAGGAACAGTGAGTGGTTCTTGGGAGATGTTGCTGTTTCTGGACGCGAGCATGGCTGGCTCCTTCGGCTGGTATTGTTGTTGTTTTGGCGATGTGAAGGATGATACTTAAGTTTGACGGTTCCCGTTGGTCAACTTGATTTGGACGCTTCACGACGTGTTCACGACGCAACTATCACCAACCACAACTACAATAACCGGGAAAGCAAGGTCCCGTGGCTCAGAGAGAGGCGAAAGGGGAAAATTAACGACTAACTGACTATCTGGTGCGGTACCTGCTCGACGCTTGCCATGCATGTCTGAGTTTTTTGTCCCGAAGGCGCCGCAATTGATGCAGAGGCGTTTTATTGTGTGCTCTCCCGACCGCTCTCCCTGATTTCTTGCTTGCTTGCTTGCTGGCTGGTCGACCTATCGATTTTATTCCCTTGTTCTTTTCTTATTTCAAGCCGTCTTCCCCTCTTCTGGACCTCTCGGGAGCCTCATTGTCCTACTCTCGTTTCATTATCCTCGACGTTTACGAGCTTGTTCAGACGTTGATACGCCGCCTTCTGGGAGGGCTGAATGCAGACACCCATACGAACTCACATCTAAGCGCCATTGGGAACATATACGATCGAGCACCCTGTCATATTGTGTTGACGTTCGTTCCGTTCCGTGCGGTTCGCCGATCTTACAGTACAGTACTACCAACTCCACAGCCAGCCAGCCTGCTTGGCCTGGCATCACCAAGACCCGACCGCCATGTTCGAGGTTCCGCACAACCACCATGGCAAAGACTTTAAGCGCTTCTTCTCGCCTGGGCGCAGCTCCATGTCGGCCATTGAGGATAAGAGGGCCGATGAATTCCGCAAGCACGTGTGGGCCGTCACCATGATTGACGAAGATCCCTTGTCTGGCAAGATGAACCGACACTCGACCGACCTTGTGTGAGTCTTGATCTTTTCCTTTTTGTGTGTCTTTTCTTTTGTTCGTTGGAGATCATGACCGAACCCCTTTCCCGCGCCTACATGTGCTGTACAGTGCAGTAGTTTGGCCCCAACAGAGGTGGCCCGTTGGACCGTCCCTCTCTATATGCGGGCGTCTGCAAGACAGAGAGCGCCTCAATCCTACCAGCATCTGGCCATTACCCATTTTTCGGTATCCAGCGGCAGTGGCAGTGGTTGAGCAGTGTATGCTTATTTTCTTATTGCACTGAAACCCTCTGAAGCCCCTGAGCCGCTGCGCTGCTAGTTGCTGAGCCAGACAAAGTTGTCAAGCCAGAGCAACTGCTAGTTGATAAACAAGGAGACAACGAACGCCTCCATCATGTCTCTCCTCGTTCCGTCTACCGAGCACCGGAAGTGTCTCACGGACTGCACATGTTGCCCCAGCGCTTTGGGCTTGGCTGCCGCCAACACCATGGAACTAGCGCTCAACTCGACGACCTTGGTTTGATTACCTGTCCACAATTTCCCCTTGGTGGCGTCCCCAGGTGCCTGGCAGCCTCGCGCTACGCGGAGCCAAGAGATCACTCAGGCTCGTTCACATACGTCAGAACTGTTCTAGACGGATGGACTTGAAGCCGAGTGTGCCTAGCCCGCGCCTGTCTGTGCTTTGAGCTGAAGAGCCTTTCATGGATGCATCAGGGAGTTTTCATTATGTATACTTGCCTTTTTTTTTTTCCTTTCTCTCCCACAGTTGTAGAACTTTGTGTGTCTTTTTCTTCTTTTCCTTATTCTCTTCCTTTGAGCTGACATATGTGCATCAGTCGTCCTGGACCCAACAAACTCAGGTCGAAGAGAGCATCTGCCTACGCTGGACCACCACCGGTAAAGCGAGGGAATGACAAAAAGCACAAGGAAAAGGCGAGATCAGCAGACCTCACTATGCGGGAGCCTACGATTGCAATTCAGTCAATTCACCCTCCATCCTTCAAGTCACCGACGGACCTGTACCCGGTAAAAGAGAACACCATGGATGACTTCTTCGCCAATGAGTCCAAGGACAACTTGCCTCGCACCTCGTACCCGATACGTCCAACCTATGCCGTCCTGGAGACACGATTGGCCGATCCCACAAGGAGCGGTGATGCTCATCCTGGTGTCAAGCTCAACCGGCCTCGAAAGCTCAGCAACAACTCGATAACCACCATGTCGTCTCTTCAGAGCCGGGAAAGCATGAGCACAAGACGGACTCCATCTTGGGGAAGCAGAACCAGCGTTGATACTTCGGATTCTATGGCTCACTGGCGGCCTGATTACATGTATCAACGACCCATGCCCATAAAGAGACAGGCACCGGTCCGAGACCCATTCAAGCCGAACGAGCTCTTTTCGATGCTTCCCGTGGAGGTGCTCTCTGTCATCCTGGAGAAGCTGAGGGAACTACATGTCGGATACAAGAGCGGGAGTTGTGCGACTTGCTGGATGCGAGACGTTTGCAACATGTGTGTCGTCTCTCGCAAGTGGTACGGTCCCGCTCAAGAAGCCCTGTAAGTGTGTTTTTTTCCCCTTTCTCATGATCGGAATGCGATCGCCAGATATGCCGGGTGGCGTCAAGCTAACAAATTCCCGTCTGGTTCAGGTACGAAGACATTCAGCTGGTTGGCCCAGACTCGGCCGCCCACAAAAAGAAGTTTAAGCTGTCTCAGGGCGCCCGAGTCATGATGCTCCGGCGCCTTCTGCGCGCCAACCCCCGGATCGCCGCAATCGTCCGCCGGCTCAAGGTTCCGGCCCCCGAGCCGCTTCCGGGCAAGGGGTCCACCGTTGCCGACTACGATAACCTCGTCGCCTCGCTTGTCATGGCCTGTCCCAATCTCGAGAGCCTCTCCGGTCTGTCGACCACGTACGATCACTCGTTTAAGAAGATTTTCCATGCACTATCGACGAGGACCAATCTCAAGGAGATGAACTGGTTGATCCAACCATCACCGCTTCAGAAGCAGCAGAGGATCCAGTCGAGCACGCAACAGCTGGGTCTGGTCATGCCGGGAGAGCTCAAACCCTTCCAGGAGGCCGCCTTCTTGAGCCATCATGACAACTGGTCCCAGCTCGAGACCCTCACCATCCATTGTCTCCCTGGAGCAACTCTAACGCCTGAAAGCCTCCTCACATCGACTCTCAGCTGCCTCCCGAAACTCAAGCACCTCCACTTGTGCAACCTTCCTCCCAACAGCTTCAACGACACTACTCTTCTTGCACTCCCGCCGCTAAAGTCCTTGACTCTCTCTCACATTAGTGGCATCTCCTCCAGCGGCCTCTCTGCCTTTGCGACTCACTCCTCGAGTGCGCCCCTGCGCAAGTTGACCCTACGCCATACACCCCTCACCTCTCTAGCCGCTCTTGCACGAATTCTCTCTAACCTGAGGTCACTCATCACCTTCTCCCTCGTCCAGGCCTTCCCACCCGTCATGCCTGAAGACGACACCTTTTCCCTGTGGATGATGCCCTACCTTGCATCTAGCAGCATCAAAAAGCTGCATTGGGACATTACAAGCCACGCATCTTGCGTCAACGCCGCCGATGACATCCTCGCACGGAGCATCGCGACCGGGGGCTTCCCCGCGTTGAGGGCCCTTCGCGTCCTCAACGACCCGGACGGAATCTTCCAGGAGCTGTGCTACCCCGTGGAGAGGATCGACCTCCATACAGATCGATTCCGATCCACGGAGCAACCTGGTGATGTGTCCCCCTTCTCCGCGGTCCCAAGCTCCAACACCAGCCCCATGTCACCAACACGCCTCCTCTTCAAGTCATCCAGCAGCTCCTCTCTCCCCTCACCACGGACCCCAATGTCATTCTTTGGCGATTTGCGCCACGCGCCATACACCAGCCTCCATAAGGCGCGCCTCGCCGCTCAGGCCCGTCTCGAGGCGGCCCGTTCCCGTCCCCGCTTCACCGTCAACGTGGTCGACGAGGACGGCACGACTACCGAGACGTTTGCCTTGGCCGGCTTCATCGGCACGCCAGGCAGTGTCATCCGCTATTACCTCATCTCCGACCCAGGCACCACAGACGACAAGGGCGGTCTAGTCGATGTGCGTGACTTGGACGGCGATGGCGGTGAGAGTCTTGCTGGAGGTCGCGAGGGCTGCACTGGGCGCTGGAACATGCGTGACGGTGTTGTTGCCGACAGGAAAGAGAAGGAGAGGTGGTATCACACCGAGAGAGGCCGCTGGAGAAAGGTATCTCTGTCATGAAATGATTCTTGGTTTTTTTTATGGCGTTTGTTTTTCCAAAACTCTGGAATAATTGATAGCACGAGACTGAGATATCTCGTATTGGCAAGCATGGTAATGATTTAACGGCTGATATTATAGAAAATGAATCTTTGGGAAACCCCTCATGGGTACTGGGCATCATCATCATCATAACTTGGAGTTTCGACATTTGGGATAATTGGAAACAGAGTATGAAAATTGGGCAACTTTTGGTATAGGTAGAGAGATTGAATATAATCGACAGGAGTCGATAAAAAGACATCATGACAACTCTTAATGCTATTCCCGTGATCTATTTATTCTCCAGAGGAAAGATGCAAGTGACTTCAGACGGTGCTAATAGCATGATAAGTACATAATGTTCAAAGAGTCATCAAAAATTTAGGTAAACATCAAGGTAGCCTCTTCTAAGAATTCTATTGCGTTATACACATCTAAAGACTATCCCAGTGTAGGTGCCTAGGTAGGTACCGAGGTATACAGTACACCCATACATACACATCAAACTCCACGCTACAAACGACCAAACTCAATTCAAAAACAATTAAACATTTTTTTTATCCATCCAATTATGTGGACATGGCTCTCTATCAACTCTAAAAGTATTCCTTCCGACTACATCTGTGTAGATTTTTTCATGCTAAGTCGTTAAAATGTTTTGTTCTGCGCGCCCAGGTCTCCTGTCCAAAAAAAAAATATCTGCGTGTGTGTGTGTGTGCATGCGCGTACGTATATGGTAAAAAAAAGCCGCAGACAACACCTTTGAAAAAAAAAACAAAGCCTTATCCAACATGTACCTTAGCCAACCAGCTCTCGTCAGAATAGAAGAAGAAAACGAGCTCGAGGCCCAAATTACGGTTGCAATGGTAGAAGAGTAGCAGCACTCCAGTGCTGGCAAGGTAAAAAAAAGAGACGCAAAAAGAACAAGTCCGAAACCCCCAACCCAACATGTACAAAACATTGGGAGCTCTTCACCCTTTTTGGGAGCTCCCAGAGAGAGGAAATGGCAGTCCATTGTTGATTTAGAAAAATCCCTTCTTCTTCTTTGGCTTCTTGTCTTCGTTACCCAAGATGTCGTCAAAGGTGGCTCCAGATTGTTCTGGGGGAGGAGACTCTTGTTGGGAGCCATGGGCGTTCCCCAGCGCGGCCAGGTTACCGACAGACGCGCTTCTCGAGCCGAGCATGACACTAGCAGGTCGTCCTCCCAGGGAGCTGCTCCGCTCTCCAAAGGGGCTCGGGGGCTGGAGAGGCACCGGCTCAAGACCAAGGGCAATGCTGGATCGCCAGGCCTGGGCTCGGCTTCCGCTAGGAGAGTGTGTTCGGGGTCGCAGGGTAGACTGGGGGCTACCCATAGGCGAGGGGGGAGTGTTCAGTCCGCCGAAAGATGGAGGCGGGGTGGGAACAAAGTCTTCACCGTCCAAGAACATGGAGCGAGGAGGCTCGAGCGGCGACAGAGGAGGTTCCGTCGCCTGTACCGGAAGTGCTGCACCGCCGTTCTCATCCCACTGCGCAGCAGCAAGCCAGCAGTGACTTCGGTGGTAGGTGGCTTCCACACTAAAGAGAACCGCGTCGGTCGATAGCTCCACCAGGCCACCTCCTCCAGCCACTTCATACCACATCTTCTTGACCTGCTGGTCCCCGATCCATGGAGGGTTACCCATGGGAGGCTCGCAAAGGAAGTACTCAACTCCCTCGGTGAACTGCATGCCTGGGGCGTCCACCACGAGGACGGGCAGCGACTGGATCACCGTGTAAAGGAAGAGCCAGTAGCCAATGCGTTGATCAGCAAAGTCCTGTGGCGTCTTGCCTCGGGCCTCTCGCAACTCAAATTCCTTGAATTTATCCAGGAAGGGGACCTTGATGCTGTTGGTATCGTAGTTGTACGCCTTGTTGAGGATGAGGATGAGCTCGTGCTCCTTGATGTTCTTGTCGAACTTGGCCTGCTTCTTGGGAGGAAGTGTGTCATAAGTCTCCAGAATCGATGTGGCCACGGGCAGCTGGGGACAGTCGTAAGGAACGGGAGGGAGGACGGGTGGCTTTGAGCGGTCAAACTCAGACATGATGTTTCGAAGGGCAGACATGATCATCTTGTCGGCCTCTTCAGAGAGAGCAGGCACCTCGTCCATGACTCTGGATGTGCGGTTGGTTCGGTCAACAATCAGGTCATACAAGGCACACATGTCCGAGTACAGGACCTTGAGCACCAGTCTGTTCAATCCGCTTTCGGCGAACGGGTTCTTCTTGCTGCTGGCTTTGGGAGGCCAGTTACCAAATGCGTGTTTGTAGTAGCCCATGACAAAGTGTCGCATCTTGCTGAAAGAGCTCTTCCAGACCTTGAAGCGCACGTGTCTAAGTTCCGCCATCGAAGTCGAGTTGGCAATACCCGAAAAGATGGCCGGGAAGTCAAAGTTTTCCAGGTGCTGGTTGGCATTATGCTGTCGGTTCAGCAGGTCCAGATGGGCACGTTCGAGGCTCACGCGAGTCTTGGGCGAAACCTGCTCGAACAGGGGCAGTCGGAGTTCCATAATCGCCGCGTACTTGCCTGCAGCATGAGCAAATGCTTCATTGTAAAGATCTGAGGATCGCATGCGCTCGCCGAGAATCAATGCCTCCAGTGTCTTTTCCCTGCTGTGTCGGCAGTCTGCAAGAGCGTGCTGGTCCATGTAAAAGCCGAAGCTGAGGTCAACGGCATCTCCAAAAGTGGCGCCATCGAAGCTCACGAAGCCAAACTCCTCCAGGAGCGCGGCAATCTGAAGAAAGGCGTGAAAGTTTGTAGGTCGAGTCTTGGTTGCTACCAGGGGCTGTCCGGTCAAGAAGGCGAACAGGTTTCGGATACCGATCAGTCGATCTAGGTCCGGCTGCGCACCGGGGACAGGCGCCGCGAGCTGCCCGGGGTTATTAGGCGGGGCGGTAGGAAGATAGAGGCGAAGGTCATCGTATCCATCGTCAGGGGCGGGCGGCGAGTTTGGCGGGGAGATATATCGGGCCGCGTCTTCGGCAGTCAGGCTATCACGGCCGCCAAAGCTCCTAGCTCGGCTTCGGCCGGCGGGCGCGTCTCGCTCTGTCTGGATGAGTTCATTGAAGATGTAGGACGAGCTAACGGTGAATTCCTGGACCTTGAACGACGGTCCGCAGCCGCTGCTCTTGGGGTACAGGTAAACGAGCACAGCTCCGCTCTCGTTCCAGAGCTCGGGGACCTGATTGAAACCATGATTAACTCCGAAACTAAAGTGCAACAGGGGACAATGACACCTACCTTTTCTCCGTTCTTGAGCAACGAGACATTGTACTCGGCTCGTGTGTCGTCGGACAGGACCCAGGCGCTCGAATCGTTTGCGTTGGAAACTTCGACAGAGTTTGAGCGGGATCTTCCGCCCGGTAGCCAACTTCGGCGGAGACGACCCCGGGTCGGGCTCTGGCTAACCTCGCCCTTGGATGAACCGGGTCGGATGGAGAGCGGCGTGGAAACAACGCGGCTCTTGCTGTTACTGCTGCGCACGGTAGGAGACTGAACAGAGGATGATCGACGGCCGCGATCGGGAACAGGAGATGTTGTCCGCGTCTTGAGGTTCTGGATAGGAGGCTCGCCGCCGTTCGCGATGTGCTGAAGGGAGCCGCTCCTTCGCCGAGCGTCGGGGTTCTCCTTGCGCAGCTTTCCACTGTGCTCCACGGGAGCCGTAGGAGGAGGGGGAGGGGGAACCATGGGTTCCAGAGGAGCCAGAACAGCCCGTTGCATCTCAGGTGATGGCGGGATCGGGGCCATGATCTGAGGGTTGGGGCTTGGCTGAGGCATCTCGAGACTGTCGCTCCCACGTGTGGGGATTGAAGCTTCACTGGGCGGGGAACCACCAGACCCGTGGAGGTGCAGATCCTGAGTGGTGATGGCCAAGCCGGGGCGATGGTCTTCAGGCATGTGGGCCTTGGGCTCGACGATGCTCGGGGTGCTGGAAGATGGGCTGTCGTCGACGGTTGTGGGAGCCGTTCCAGCCGTTGTCACCGTGTTAGTGGTGGTAGAGGTGTTGGTGGGAGAGGAAGATTTGGTGGGTGCAGGAGAGGGTGCGGCAACGGGAGCGGGAGTGGTGGCGGTTGCAACGGCCGCAGGTACAGAGTGCGTTGGCACTGGCACGGGTGGTGGTTGTGCTTCAGGTTGTGGAGGTGCCGCAGCTGGAGGTGCCGTTGTTGGCGGTGCAGGTGGTGCCGTTGTTGGCGCTGGCACGGGCGGTGGTGCTGCTTGCTTGGCTGGCATCTTTTTGGGAGAAGCCGGTGAGGAATCGGACGGCAGCGTAATCAAAGGGAGAAGTGACGAGAGACGAAATCTAGATTTTCGGTTTGCTTGCTTGGCAGGTTGTAGGTCGGTTGTGGACTGAGACTTGGGCAGAGGTGCCGACTTGTTAGAGTCCCCGCCGCTGCTGCGCTTGGTGAGGGTCTTGGGCCGTTCGGATGAGCGAGTGTGAGCTTGAGCGTTTGAGGTGCTCTGATCGTCGTGTCGTACAGCGTCTTTCTTGTTGGAGCTGGGCGCAGAGCCGGGATTGGAGCTGTTGTCTCGCAGCTGGGAAAGGTCGACGGTGTTTGACTTTTGCCAGGCCTTCTTGCGGGGATCGTGGGATGTCGAGGTCGAAGTTCCAGCGGTGGAAGAGGCCGAGGACGAGGGAGTCGACGACTCCGGATCAGTGTTGGACCGCAGCATTGAGAAGGACGCGGGTATGAGGGAAGCCCGGAAGGACTTGCTCGACGTCATGCTGGGCATTATGAGCAGCCAGCAAACGCCAGCGTTACATGCAGCAGCGAGATGCTGCTACTAAGAATGGAAACTTGGAAAGCTGGGGAGTGGCGAGGTATGGTTACGGCGTGGTCAAAAACGAACGAGGGACAACCTGAAGGGGGGGGAGAAGAGAGGGTTTGGCGGGTCGCGGCCAGGCTAGAATATGTAGGTATGGGATGTCCGCAGCCGCAGGCCGAAGAGAGCGCAGGAAGCAGCAGTTTTGGAAAGAAAGAATCAGCAGAAACAGGCAAGGTAGGCAGGCAGGCTCCTCGTTCTTTTTCTGCCAGCCCGAGGGCCGGCCGCCCCAAGGAGGGAATACTACTACACTGCTGCTAGGCACGCCAGGGCACACAGTATTTTAGTCTGTGGCTGCGTGTCAGATCTAGGACGGGTCTTCCCTGCGCCAGGACAAGCCCCAGAGATGGGGTCCTTGGGTCCTTAGAGGAGCCCCCGAGAGCGAGGGGACCCATAGGCGAGCTTTTCTCTGAACGCTGGATGGCTGTCATGTCTGGATCCAGGGAGTACTCGCAAGGTACTTCGTATGCTACTTTTGGGGCGACAAGACGCCGCCGGTCTCTGGATCAACGGGTTCGGGGGCTCGGGAGCGGGTGGAGACGCGATGACGTTGGCTGGCTCAGCGTGAGTGGATGAAGTTTCTGTCTTTTTTTTTTTTTTTTCGTGCTCTCTCGTTCGCTGCTACGTAAGAAGTTGAGGTATACTCTCCTGAGCTTGGGACAAGGGGTGTGTTGTATATCCCCTTGTACCGGAATTAAAGAGAGAGCGTGAAAAGAAGAAAAGAAAGAATAAAAGGATAAACAAAACATTACACTCCAAAAGAGAGTGCAGGCGCCCGTCAAGATGCATACGTCCATCCGTGTATCCGGACAGTGCGTGGACTTCTTAGCCCTCTGTGCCTGTGTCTCTGTTGCTGTCTCGTCCAGCCCCAGCCGGGCTCGTGCTCGTGCTCAGCGCCCTGCTGCTCGTGTCGCAGGTACGCAACACGGAGCCGTGGGATTGGAGACGAGGCATAGCAGGCGGGTCCCTCCTTTGGCTGCTGGCGTCGTCTTTGGGGTCTGGGCTTTGGACTCTTGTCCTCTCTCCCTCTCTCTCGCGAGACGGCGGAGTGAGTTGAGCTTGATGAGAAGTGGAGTACCTCACAAAAGACAGGTCCCGGATGAGTGAGACCGATTGTAGGAGAATTAAGTAAGGGAGCCCGCCTAATAACAGGCCGCAATGAAAGCCTCATCCAATATCGGCAAGGAAACGAGCAATAAAATCCCGTCAGGGCTGAAAAAGCAACCTTACGCAACGGCAACGGAACGGGGCGTGAGAGGAGAGAAGACGAGAAGCCAAGAGAGAGGATCTCAGGGTTTGCCATCCTTGGTCAAAAAGCCATCCCAAAACATCATTTTGTCTGGGGTGTGTTTTCGTATTCCAGCCATGGAATGGATCTGTTGGAATCTATGATGTGCAGTCACTAGTCCCCTTTTCTCTTCTCCATGTTTTGTCATGAACGTATGGATATGGATGCTTCTGCTTCCTCCCGTATATCCAGCAGCATGACAAACACCTGACTCTCGTTCCCGCACCATTGACCGTTGTGGCAGGTACAGAGTAATACTGGGCTCCAACTGAGAGAGAGGGATTCGTCAGGGCCAAATCTCGTCCACTGCTCGTTCAATGCTTCTTTCCGGGGTGGCTTTGGGCAACCGCTGGGATCTTCCATCAGGGATTGTGAGTATTACAATACAGTACAGCACAGTAAGAAAAAGTCCATCCTCCTTTCTCTCCCCCCTGGACATGGAAACCCGGGGATGACCAAGAGACCGAAGATGGGGGGACCTTTTGAGAGACATAGAGGAGGGGAATATGCAATTAGGGACGGCGATGGCGAGTGTGTGCAGAAAAGTAGCAGCGCGGGATTGAGCCTCATGAGGAGACAGGGCGTTGAATTGGACCTATGAATGAGAGTTGCAAATGGATGGAAATGGAAATGGTGGATGGGAGGGACCCTTTTCTGACTGAACGTTCGGTGGTACTCGCTCGGTACCAGAGCCCAGTCCCGACGTGAAGACCCGACAAGGTACCTGACGGTGACTTGCAGTTGCAGCCCAGCCCAGCCAGCCCACGCCGGAGAGCGCGTGCTGTTGTGTTGCATGCTGTAGGGTCCTGTCCTGATCTGGTCCTGTCTCCTGTGTCTTTCCTGTACCAGGCTGAATTGGATGAGACGGTATTGGCCTCTTGCGTGCGTGCAGTGCGAAGCGCCTGTTGTGTTGGTTGGTGGCTGAAGTATTGGCATCGACACCACCAAGCCAGGGCGGCGCCATCAGGGATCAGGGACTCCGGATCAGTGAGAGCCAACCGTCAACCCCACGGTGTCCCTGCTGCACACAGTGCTTGGTAGTTTCGTGGTTTCAGTTTTCCTCTGGGCGACGCGGCGGGCCAAGAAGAACAACCGAAAGCGACTGTACTGTACTGTACGTTGCTAGGGCGTTTAGGGGAGAAAGAAGCTTCTAGGGAAAACAAGATTATCAGTTGTCAAATCAATCAATCATCCGCTAGCATGCAGTCGTGGTGCATTCAGCTCACCACCTTCCTCTGACGCGGATGATACCCTTCCAAAACTAATTAGTCGAGCTGCCTCCCGAATTGCAAAGCACCATTTGCCGAAATCCACGCGGCCTTGGCCTTTGGCTTCGTAGGCATTTGTCGTTGCCGGTTGCAGCTGTCATCGTTGAAGGCGTCGTCGTCGTCAACGGCCGGCCAACGGGCATCAATTCTCACCCGAAACTTACGGCAGCTGCACGGCGCAGTAAGGCGGGACGGGGCTGGCTGGCAGGCAGCATCATCGTCATGGCTCAATACTCACCACCAGACTCGTGCCATGATAGCGTGCTGTATCACGGAATCATCATCTTGGGTCACCACCATCATCAGCAGCATCGCCCATCGTCATCCCTCAATCCAATGGATTCTCATCGGCATTTGTTTTGTTCTAGATGTCATCACAGTCAGCCAGCGCCCGCCCGCAGCATCGCCCCCTTTCCTGTTTTTGGTGCTATTTTGCTTGCTTGCTTCAGCCCTTTGGCGCGGGCGCTTGGCTGCCGCTGAGCACATTTACCGTCGTAAGATCTGCGAGCCTTGTTGCGTCTTCCGGAGTTACGGTACCTCCTGAACGGCGTTGGGCTGTCTTGTCTCTCCCGGTACAAATTGATCGCCTTTCCCCCCGTTGATCAAGTCTCTGTTATGGGACCCAACGGCCATGGGGATACGCGCAGAGTACGAGATTCCACGTCGTATTGCAGTTTTCTTGTCGCGGCACCTGATGGTGAAATTTGGAGCTATTTGTTAGTGATGTGCCGCCTAAAAGGTCATCTCGTGAGGTGTTGCAGTTCGTACTCGACTCGTACTTTGCAGTCTAACCCACTCGGCCGACTCGTGTGTACAGTGCTGTAGCGCCGGCCAAAGTACTTCATGTACGAGTGGCGACAGAGAGAGGACGATGAACCAAGGGCGGGAAAGGTCTGGATTTTAAGAGCTCATCGCTGTCGTATCACCTCAGTATGCAAACGCCCATGTACAACACTGCAAGCCCCGGCCAGCCGCGTTGATGAGGTATCCGGTGCTTGCTTCATGACGATGGAGGTCCGTACGGTACGCACGGGACGGTACCGAGCACGGCGTCCCATCGGAGAACGACGCCTCATCTCTTACGGTGGACGTGGACGTCTTGGCGACGGGTCTATTAAAAGGGTTCCGTCCCTCCCAACCCAACTCGCACCCATGACGACCCGCACCAGATCTGCGCTTGCATCATGATGGTGCCCCCTAGACAGCAAGGCCCTGGCATAGGCAGCCCAGGAAATGTGGCTCCGTCGGCTTGTTTCGAGGCTGAGCAGCAGCCGAAATTGGCCCTGCACATCAGAAGCTCTTGGACCCAGTCGACGACGGGGTCGGGGCACACCAGCACCCGCGGGCTGTGTGATCCCACGCTGGTGCCGTTTTTAGAATATTCCGGAAAATCGAGCCACCCGGCCCCTGTCTAGAGCCTTGTCCTGTTCCTCCGCTCGTCACGTCTTGTGGGCTCTGCTGTCGTTCCCCGTCCAGTCCTATTCCTCCTGCTCCTGAAACGAGAGCCACTGTGAAGAGTCCTATCCGTACTTCATAGCTTTTGGTTCGGCAGTTTTGGCTCGTATAGTTTAGAGACTTGCCCTCAAAACTATTGGTATCGACTCAACCGGCATTGGTCGCAACGCTGCAAGGTGCGGACCATCAGGCATTTGCATGATGAGACAAAGGAGAGACGCGCCGTCTCAGCGACACTCATGCAACATTTTCTCTCTTGCCTCGGGCAAATGAGTTGTCGATTGATTAAAATGCCGCTGAATAATCAGTCAAGCAATATCCGAGCTGAAAGGACTTTCTTCAGTCGGAATTGTTTGCTTGGTTGCTTGCTCTTAGTCAGGTATGTCTGCATAGACATCGCGCCACGTGACACATAACTTCCTGTTTCAATCTCACCGAGCACAATCCTCTTCCTCATCTCATTGGACATGGACTCTGCATGTCCCACTTTTATCGGGCTGATGAAGCATCTTTGAGTGACCAAGAAGTAAAGAACTCAATGAGGGGACCTGTTCTCCATTCAATCCTTGTTTGATTTGACTCAACTTTTCTGTAATCATCAACAGACGCATGTTCAATGGCTCACTTCGACTCCGCAAGCGTCCCGGCTATTGATGATGACCTGGAAACATGGCTTGACGTCGAGGGTCTCTGCGAGGACCCTTCGGACGACCCCGGACAAAACGCTACCACGGCTCAAAATGATATCAGCTCGACTTTGACTAGCGTACAGATGCCCCTGGGCAATAATCCACTGAATGAAGCACGACCTGTAGGGCAAGAAAGCAAAGCATGCCCAAAATCCCGAAGGAAGACTGCCACTCGAACTACCTTGTCTGTCAACTATTCAGTCATCTGCTTCCCCTCAAATCCTGCCAAACCCGACGGCATCAAGAAAAAGAGAAAAGACTTTGACGAAAAGAGGAGACTCGAGGTTGCCCAAGTACGCAAGACTGGTGCTTGTTTCCGATGCAAAGTGCGAAGGATCTCGGTATGTGCTCTCTCACTTACACACGAGTATCCGCCAGAGCATAGGGCATTGCATGACCAGATGATTAACCCATCCAACCTACAGTGTGGCGTTGGAGAACCATGCCAGGCATGTAAGAAGGCTGCTGGCTCTCTTGGACTCCAACTATGCATCCGAGAGAGATTAACGAAGATGAGGTTCAGTTCAGGTGGTCAGTTCGCCCGCGTGGAAGCTTTCCGGCCTAGACTGACATCTTAGATCTTCACTATATCGACTATACTGCGCGCTTGCTCGACCAAGAACTCATCGCCGGGACGACCCACCTCGGTCCGCCTCGAAAAGTCTCAATATCCATGGACTACGTCGACAACCCAGCCTTGGAAGTTGAGGTTCAGGATTACTATGGCAATAAGACACCACCTTGGTTGTGTTGCTGGGTGGTCATGAATCAAGTTGACGGCCATATCGAGTTGCACCGAGAGGAGAGCGCACGATATGCTCTCCCACAACTTCTTCCATCGAGTGACCTGGTTGATTGGGTCGAGAATATTATCGCTCACCAAGACACCCGATGCATCGGCTTCCAGCAAGCCGTGGATGCCTTCATCATGAGGTACAGCAAGTCGAGTGCATCTCTTCCAATGGTAAGTGTCCTGGTCTGCAGTTGGACAACACGCGTTCTGACAACTTGTAGCATGAATTTGTACGCAAGGTCCATAAACTCAACTGCTTAACCAAGATACGACTAGGACTAGTCCTCTGTGTTGAGGAGGATGGCAAGACGACACCGCCTTCTTGCGCTCTGCACACGCAATTCGGTCAGATATCCAAGGCTGCCTCACAACCAATCGAGAAAGAGGTCCTGTCTGAGCTGGAGAAACTCATGTTTGGCACCACTGGTATCGGCCCTAACAACGCCATAGCTCTATGGGCGAGTCTATGGTGCTTGATCCTCATGTACCGGAAACTAGTCCGGTCCTACATCGCCTTCCAGCAATTCCCGTGCCATGTGCCTGAGGACTACAGCGGGTTTCCAGAGTGTAAGTTAGAGGTGGGCACACATTTTTACCACTACCTCGTCTCAATCTATGCCGCCCTGTTCCGTGTCACCAGCCCGTTGTACACGGACTTTAGGGTTGCAGCCACACGGAAGCTGCTGGACGAGGATGAGTCCCTTGTGCGAGCCTTTATGAATTTGCGAACTGAGAGCTTTTATTTTCGTAAGTATCTCCAGGAACCTTTGGGAGAGTCAACTAACCCAGCAACAGAAAGAGAGTCGTGTTCCATGACAGCACCTCAGGACCAATTGTTACGTCGTATGATCTTGGATCGAGAGGCGGGGCTTAAGCCGAAACAGCTTCCTGCTACATGATCCTGATCACTATGGCATTCACCAGCGTTGTGTTAGCTCATTTAACTTCTACCTTGACGGCCAATTTGCCCCCCTATTCTCAACAAACTACGACGAGGGCAAGCCGCCGCGGCAGAGTGAGACTTGTTTCTTACGCGGGACATCAACGTCACAAAAATACACATGATCTATCACGTCCAATCACTGACCTATCTGAACTCGATGACGTGGAAACTCTGAAACGATGATTTAAAGTCTGGGTACGTGCAAGAACTTGAAGGGAACTTGACAAATTCCCTTTTGCTCCTTTTACTAAATAATGTGAATAGTAACGCAACAGTGATTTAGTCGGTTTTGTTCTGTGGTATGTTTTAACGGCGTCATTCTGAGTTTTTGGGGGGGAGTTGAGGTATCCTTCTTCATGTCTTTTTCCATTTCTACTCAGGGGCTGTTTTTTTCGGAACAGTGGCGAAAGTGGGAATAACCATTGACCGAGCACCGCATAAACATGAATGCATATCTTTAACTGTCCTTATCATGTTAGTAACCAAGTGACCAAAATCGCAAGGCATTGTATTGAATGGACCGTATGTGGTGTCAGGGGTAGCAGGGACTTGATTGCAGGCAAAGTTGACGGATTCCATGTGTTACCCTATACCAACTCGATTGACAAGCAACTCCCCCTTTTTTCCCAAGTGAAAGCCCCTCAGACGAGTAAGACAAAGAAAAGAAGAATCAATTGGTATTAGTTGCTAATAACTAATAGAGAGTGGTGGGAGTTTTGTTCTTGTGCTTACCAGTTTCCAATTATGACCAGGGTAGTTGAATAGTCTCGGCGACACGTGAGCTCAACGGCTATATGTGCGCTAGCGATTTTAGGTTGACACCCGATCTCAAAAATCGCTCTTAGAATTTGGGGCATGGAATGGGCAGTATGAGGATTCGGGAAAGTAAAAAAAAGGAAAGGGCGGATCTGGTTGGGTATTGGCTGAGCTTAATTGATGTATTCAGGGGTCGATCGAGAGTGCCCCACATGAGGCTATTCACACTTTGACGACGGGTGAGAGGCGGACACTCTCACCAAAGGAACGGTTGGAGTGGGAGACAACCAGCTTCAGTTCCCGGGGTCGCCTGAAGTAGTAGATGAGATAAAGAGGCAAAATAGACAGTGAAAGAGACACAATGGCTGAGTTGAAGAGATATATGTAGAGTTTGCTGAGCAGGACGTCAAAGGAGCATGTGGGGAGACGGTTCGCCAACAACACCAAGACTCTCATGTTGTATATCGGGGATCTACTAGGTCAATCCAACTGTAAACTAGTGCCAGGAACCCTATCTCAGCCATTGGAAGTGACACATTCATGGTTGACGGCAGATCCAAGCTCGAGCTCATGTTGATGAAGAGATGAAGTTGCTTCAAACCACCAAGCTTTACCAACCCATTGGCCCCCGACTGGAAAACCGGGGCACTCCCCGGGCTCTGGCCAATCCGAGCCCGCAACGGTTGCAATTCTCGGTGAGTGCAGGGATGTTTCTTGGCCCAGATTAATGGGATCGCGCGGCGGGGTGGCCAATCAGACGGCGGGCCGGCGCAAGCGTGTAAGTGAGCGAGTCCACCATGAGGACCATGAGGCTCGATGAAAGGCCGAATTATAACTCTTCTGGTGCCGGGACGTGTCTCTGAACCGCTCAGATCTTGCACAAGCATCAGGCACATTTGGAACTTTTTGCCCGACCCCTTATCGTCTTCTGACAAGTTGCTGCAAGCTTCAATTCGTCCAGCATAGGAAGCCAAGGTTCCACCAGAAGGCAGAAGGCAGCGCATCAACACACAGCACACACCCCCCCCTCGTGACCTGACTTACATCCGAAGGGGACGTCTCGAGCATGGATAAAAGGGCTGTTGCCAGGGACTTTTCCCAGATGGGTCAAGAAAACCCGCGTGTTCCCACCTCCCCGGGCCTGGACTATGATGAGCTCTTCAGGTCCGTCTTTGACTGGGAGCTCTACTGTGATTCCACCCGGCCCTCCTCCGACCAGACCTCCTCCTCTTCCTCGTCTCCTTGCACCTCTTCCCTAGGCCGAAACAGCCACAGGGACCTCCCCTCGCTCATCACTGAGATCCAACCCTTCCTTGACCACCTCTCCCTTGACCGGGACGGGTCCGGGTACCTCACCATGACTCCCGGCCTCAGCCCCGACCATGGAGAGAGGACCAGCTCCGAGTCCTTTGGTCAGACCCCTCCAGAGCTCATCCGCGGTGGCAGCACCTCCCCCTCTGATCACTCGGGCTCCGTCTTCCTCGATGCCGCCGATGAGGGACCCTACCGGCGCCGACCCCAGGTCAGCCTCGAAGAGTTCCAGGCCCAGGATGATAAATGGACCTACCCCCAGCCCCAGGCCATTCCCAGCAAGCACACCCCCCGGGGCTACCCACCTCGCATCCAGGTTCACGAGTCGTCATCGTCCCGCCGGGGTCCGCCCACCCAGACGCAGACGACAACGTCCGGCATCAAGCGGCAGAGGTCTGGCAGTAGTAGCCTGGACAAGAGGTCGAGGCATCTCTCTGATCCCGACCAAACGGCCGACGTCCGGAAGAGTGGGGCCTGTTTGCCGTGCCGCATCTCCAAGACCCGCGTAAGAATACCCGCCCACCAGCATATCATCCTGTCCTCTCCTCTCCTCTGTCGTCTCTTTCATGTATGCAGAACTGAGCCAATCCTAGTGTCAAGATTGTGGCGTCTGTCCTCACTGCCGCAAGGCGTTCCCAGACCACTCGCACCTGGTCTGTACCCGTAGGACCCCTGCCGTGGCTCCGCCCGTGATTCGTCATGTCGCCGGTATGTCGAGCAACCCCCCTGGCTCCCCCAATCTGAATGTGAGACATGATGCTGAGACACATCACATCAGACGTCTGGTCCCCCAACCCCGCTGAGGAGCGCCGTTGCGTTGACGACCCTCGCTTTCCCACGGCCAAGCCCAGGGATATCCTCATTTTCTTCACCCGCGAGCCCGACGCTCCCTACCTCCGCGCATCGGTCCAGGCCTACCATTCTCAGAACGGTCTTGATGAGAACCCCAGGAATGCCGCTTTTGAGCGCGATAGATTCCCCAGCTATGCTGAACTGCAGCGATGGGTCGAGGCCCAGATTAAGCGTGAGCGCAGCACCCATTTCGAGCATGCCGTGCAAAACTTTTTGCTCTCCTACTCGGAAGGTGGCTATGATCTCCCCAGGGTAAGTCCATCAAGATATTATTACAACTTCAACATGAAGCTGACTGTATCGTAGCATAAGCTCGTGTCCAAGGTCCACACCATGAACTGCTTCTTCAGGATCTGGAAGGCCCCTCCTTTCACATGCTGCAGCTCATCCAACAAGTTCTCTCATGTTCCCTTTACCGTCCAAGCTGAGCTGAGGCGCATCGCATGGAAGGCACTGGTGTCCCATGAGCACGATATCCTCAAGCTTCTTGAGGAGTGCTTGGCGCAGCAGGAGCCCCTGAAGCCTCGCGAGAGGATGGCCGTCTGGGCTAGCCTGTGGCAGCTCATGCTCATGTATAGGGAACTGGTGCTCGCGCATGACAGCTACTTCATGCGTAACCCGAGCGCCGCAAGGGATCCCGCCGTTGGTAAGGAACTCCAACTTGGAGCCCAAGTACTTTGCTGACAAACTTGAACAGCCATGCCTTATGACACCCTATTCAACGTCTTCTTCCCCTTGATCGCCATCTTCTACCACTGCCAATTTAAGACCCCCAAGAGGCTAGAGATGCCCATGGACTGGCTTAAGGAATCGGCCAATCCCACTGGGGCGAGCCGCATCGCCAAGATCCATAAGTTCTCCAAAGACATGATGGATGCGAGAAAGGGATTTTGTGAGTGAATAACCGAGCCCAATCCTCAACATGACACTAACCATGTCCAGACGAGGGGATTCAGCGGTCGCCATACAAGATTGATGAGAGGCTGAGCCTCCTGGTGGTTAGCCATGAGCTTAAGAAGCTCTCCACCAAGAGACGCTCGAAACCCGCTGGCAAATCCAAGGGTGGTTCATGCGATGATGGCTAGCCTCGCATATCCACGTCCAGTCATTACTGGGAGACGAAATGAAATAACGATGACGAAAATGACAAACGTGAAAAGGGAAAGGAAAAAGAAAACAAAGAAAAAAAAAACATGGCTGTCCTTAACGGTAACGAATGTAATGACGCTCGCTGCGTATGATATGATGTGTGTTCAATGGGTCGAAATCATGTATTGGGCTTGCTTTTCTTTTTTGACGAGAAAATGTGTGTTATGACTGCAAGCTTACTTGGGCGGTTATCTTGAACCTTGGCTTCTTTCCCCCGTTCTTTTTGGCAGCTCCCTCGACCCTGTCGGCGAGATCTTCTAAACTGACACCCTCTGTGTTGGCGGAGGCGACTCCGATCGTTAACATGATCCTGTCCTTCTTGTCCTCGGCTTTCTTGATGTGTGATTTGATGCTGTGTGACTGTTAGATAATCTTGTAATTTGGAAGAGGGCATTGGTGTCACTGACGTGATAGCTTTCTTGACTTCGTCCGCAGTCCTTGGGGGCACGGGGAGGGCCATGGCAATGAGACCAGCCACGGCACCAGTGTATGAGGCCCAGAATGGGGCATCTCTATGCTGATTCTCAAGGAGATCGGTAAGGCTCTGCTGAAGCTGTGCCTCCAGAGGCCCCAGGTTACCTCCCCATCGGGCTGAAGTCGACAGTGCGAGAAGAGCCCGACTTATGTGCGAGAGGCCGGGGGCGTCAGCGTCTCGGGTAATGGCATGGTGTAGTACAAACGAAGTGTTGTTGTCTGCATCATACCCCTGACGAGCCCATATCTCGCGTACGAACAAGGCACCCAAGCCAGTGTTCAGGACGGTCGGCACTGCAGAGAAGTCCACCTCCTTGGGGAAAGCGTTCGTCAGAACATCCAGGACGGCATCAAATATGGGCTTCTCCTCGACCGTGACGGCGGCAAGAACGTTGACAGGATCACTCTCGCGAATCTCTAAGGGGAGCTTCATCATCAGCGCGCCCTGACGATTGGATCCTCCACAGAATGTTACGTTGCCAACATTGGGCACAGTAGCCAGGAACGCCTCGATCACGGTGGCGATGGCGGGAAACTGTTGACGGCGACGGCGCGAGAGCCCAAAGATACGGCCATCATATTCGTCGTTGATCTTACGCATCCTCTGGACCTGAGAGAAGAGCGAACCCGGAGCAGTGTAGCCATTGGTCGAGGAGATGGGATACGGCTTCACGGCGTCGTTGTGCATGAGCATGCTGCCATAGCCTCGGAAGCCGCCGCCGCACATGAAGACGTTCACACGGGCATCGCGGCCCTGCATGCGGGCAGCCCGGATGGCGTCGAGAGCGGGGAATCGGGAGCAGAGGTTTGCATAGGCCTCTTGCATGCCGGACTGGAGCTTGGAGATCTCGGCGGCTTGGACATCGGCCGGCTGCTCGTGCAGGACGCGGATCAATCTGGCAGCTCCAAAGGGTAGGCTCACACCCGCTCGGGCGGCCTCGATCTCGTAATTAGCCTTGCTGGTGTCTACCCATGTCATCTGCACGCTGCCGCCTCCCAGGTCCAGGAATAGGGCGCCACCGTCGACACTTGCAAGACCACTCCGCGAGCCCATGATGGCACCGAAGAGTGTCTCGACGGCAGGTTCCAAGATGCTCACTTTGAGACCTCCTGTCTTTGAGGCAATGGCTTCAAGCATGTCGGCGGCGTTGTCAGCCCGGCGCATGGCCTCGGTGGCGAGAATGGTGATGTGCCTGGTTGGAACTCCATACTGCGCCGCAACCTCCTGGAATCGCGCAAGGGTACTGGCAACTGCAGTGATGGTCTCGGGAGGGAAAACAAGGCCCTTTGAGGTAGTGGTGAGTGCATCAAAGAGAGAAATGGGGGCTCGAGTTGAGTAGATGGGACGAAGTAGCCGAGTGAAGGGAGGGGCAAGAGATGTGATGGAGAATCGGATGCCATTGCTAGAAAGGTGTTAGGCCAGGTGCTCGCTCATGCTCCAGAATCACAGAAGGAGACATGCCTCCCCATGTCGACGATGGCATAGAGCTGACTCTCGCCTTCAGGGTTCCATGGCGTAAGGGTTTGCGACAGGTTGTCGAGGGTGATGATGTCAGGAGCTGCTGTAGACATTGTCGACCGTAAGTTGCCAATTCTAGTGGATAGTGAAGTACGTGAGTGTATGGAGCAATTCAAAGCGAAGAAAGAACATCTAGCGTATCTCCTAGGCTGCATTCATGAAGTGTATCGTTCGTCGCCTTGCCAGGCTTTGAAAAGTTGAAGGAGGTTGAAAACCGGGTCACGTTCGTGGAGCCTCAATGGAAGGAACTCATGTAAGGGCAGGGCGGGGTCCTACATTCCGTGGCCGATGCCCCGCGACGGCGCCGTCTCTCGGAGCGGCTCAACGCCAGGTCCGGCATTTGCTACCAACCACGAGATTCCCGACAAGGCAGATTCACAGGGCCTTAGAAGCGGCCATATCACATTCTAAAGGCATGGATTTAAGCGCGCGTGGCGTAGTGTGCCTGACGGTTTCTACTTGGGTCGCCAATGGCCTGAATGGTCTCCAGAATGGGACGCGGCACGTGGGCGAAGCTATGAGAAGGAAGATGGTCGCTGCGAATGTGACCGATCACGCACGATTAAGCGCCGTACTCTGCGTCTCATGCTCTGCGTCCCATGTCTTGCGTCTGGATGCGACCTTGAGGCAAAGGCCTTCGGAGACATATCCTTTGACTCTCGCATGAACTGGATGTTGCAGGCTCAAGATGTCTTCCAGGGTGAGCCGCAGGGCATGGGGATGGGGATGGGGCATCTTGCTGTCATTGTTGTTGTTTTGATCAAGAGACAACACCAACCCCAGTTGGCGCGGTATCACTTGGGCCGCCACGAACGAACCCGACTGGACCGTCCCATCTTGACACTTGGTCGTCCTTGGGACTGCCACGATGGATGAATGCTTGCTTGTTGGGTTGACGGGCTGGCCTCTTTGTCAGAACAACAGATGACAGATTGGCTCAGGGACAATAGGTACAGTACATCTCATCTTTCAGGGGCACTGCCAACCTGCTTCGGGAATGGCCTCGCCGTTTTGCTCTCGGCTTGCCAGGGGATCCTCAACGCCCAGAACGCTGAATCCGAAAAAAAAAAAACAAGACAAGGTACCTGCGTGGACTATTCTGTATGTCTCAGTCTTACCCGGAGTCCGGATGACAGTTGACCAGGACCAGGGCTCTGAGCCTCGCTCGCTCTAGGCTATGAGCTCGGTCCTTTTGAAGACTCCTTTCCCCGTCTCTTGTATCAAGATCGTCGGTTCTGCAGCAGGAAAAGCCGATGCTTCTCAGTGCGGAGTAAGAGGTCTAGACCGCAGCCAAGGTGCGTCGGGGAGAGCGATGCCATACTCAACAATCCTCAGCAGCAGAATCAAGGCAGTCCCCAAGAAGCATCAGCATCCATGATATGATGTGACGCTGAATCGCTCACTGTCGTCGATCCCGATAGCTCAGCTTACTAGGCTAGCTCCCCACGGCGGCCCCAAGGGAAGGGCCCTGTACCGCACGCACCAGCCCAGCCATGAGAAAAAAACCACGAGAGACCACACAGGAGCTTGTCGATGGATGCAGCAAGGAGTCGGGAATGCGCCTTGCGTTCTGCAAGCCAGCGCATGCGCATGCGGCGTTCCATACGTAGCTCAACGCGCTCCATGGCCTCTGACAGGCTACGCCAGTTCCTGTTACTCGGACAGAGATATCCACTGAAAGTAAATATCAACAAAACAAACTCGAAGCGAAACAAAACAAGACCAGATGGCATTTGTTGGACGGTGGGCGCCGCAAAAGGGGGAGGGGAGGAAAAAGCAAGAGAAAGCCAACTACGCACGCCTAGGGCCGTACGGGAAGTGGAAAACCGTTTGATGCCATCCATCGCCTGCTTGCTCTTGCATTGCCGCTCCAAGGCATGGCCGCTACATTGTCTTGGGGCTAGTTTTTAGGGCTCAACAGCAAGAACCGCATCGCGCGTTTGAGGAATTGCCTTCGACGTAATCGAGCCTGCGACAAAAACAATCCCGCGCGGCGGTGATGTCAATCGAGCTGACCTGGATCGAGATTTTCAAGGCATCCCTCTCATTCTTTCAATCCACGCCCCGCGAGTTAGAGGTTGATGGCGATCGAATTGAGCAAATGTCGTGAATCTTTCTCTGTCTCTCTCTCTTTCGAGAAGAGCTCCCCTTGTCAGAAGTCGTACGATGCTGCAGCATGGTCCCCTGTCTCCGGGAATACGTACCGGGACAAGCATCATATCGGCCCAGAAAAGTGCGCTGCACTCCAGAGACTGATCAGTGAGTGAATGAGTGACTGCCCTCTTCTCTCTGGCCAGGATACTGGGATATAACTCTCGCCATGGAACGTGGGGGGAGTCGCCCTAGCTAGCTCTGAGCCTGATACGGTTGAGATCGACGGCGGGAGACGCACGTTGCACTGCCGTGTAAACCCATCGTCAAAAAGTCTTGCCAGAACGTCGCATCCATTCATTATCTTTGCATTCACACAGCGGGACATCCAGGTTGATGAAGTGGGACACAGGAGGCTAGTTACTGTACTCCAGGATCGAAAGGAACCCCATCATGGATCGTATCCAGCTCAGCTCACTCAGCTGGCGCTGAAGCAGTGAGTGATGCGGTCTGCCATCACTAACTCCCTGATCCTTATCCTTTCCACAGCACCCCGGCCAGCGCCGGTAAGCGGGCGGATCAAGATATACTCCGTGAAGCGATATGAGTCTTGGCCAACCTCCTTTGACTTGTTGGCCAACTCGATGTCTGGTTGGTAGAAACAAACACGCAGTCAGCAAGCCTGGACTCTTCTCTGCCGTTTCTGTTTCGTTTGCCGGCTTTTGGCTTGCCCCTCGTTGTGCGAAGCTAGAGCTGCCAGCTGCCCCCCCCCTGACCCAAGGCCCGAGCTTTCGTCTGTCACACAACCAGCCAGCCTCTTTCATCACACCCATTGCTCTGGGATGGAATGCCCACGTCTGGAGGAGGGAGAGGCTTGGGTAGGCGTGTGTGGTGCTGCACGTACATCAGAGCCCGGGTTGTGCTGCAGAAGCGGACGGGGCGCTGCAGTGCCCACCGAGGACCGAGGGGGATATCGACATGGGGACTCCTCCGCACTGAGAGAGGGGTTCGTCGAGATTGGTCAGTCTGGAGAGTTGGGGTTGGGCTTGCCCAAGTTTATGTGACGACGATTCGTCGGCTGTGAGTGGCTGGTGGCGACGCGTGCTCTGTGTTGATTTCGATTTCGCGTAGACGCGCTTCCGGAAGCATCAGAGCCCTTAAATGTCTTGTTTGTATTTTGAGACGGTGCTCTAGGTTAGCAGAGTGTGAGCAAAGTTTGAATTCGTGCGAATTGGGCAGTAGGGCGTCTGAGATAGACATTTGTTTGAGACGATGGCTTCAAGATGTTGACGTTGGTGCCATCGTCATCTTGACCCGTTCTGTTGCGTCGGTAGTGCGAAAAATGCCCCCCCCTCAGTCCGATAAGTTAACTTATGTGTGTGTGTGTCGCTTGTCTCCTTCTTTGCCGCCGACATGCATTGGCTTCTGTTACGCCTCCAGGGCTTCCGGCAGGGGACGAAACGTGTCGGCGCTCACTCAGCCTCTGGACGGGCAGGACGAGCAAGCAGGACGAGACGACCCATCGTCATCATCCTAGCTGCCGACCTTTGTTTTAGTTACGAAGCTGACGTTCGCTCCGGGCCAAACGGTAGACAATTGTCAACTCGCTCGTCTGCATGGTGGGTTTGCACCAAGGCGTGGTATTACCCGAGGTCCCAGGACGAGCTGTGCTGAGGATGGATGTCTCAGCCTCGATCATAACAAACAAACGGGAGTCACTGGCTGAGATCGCGTTTCCCATTCTACTGGACCCGAAGTCCGTCGAAAACTTGAATATGCACCAAGGCATCGTGAAGTCTGTTGGCGTTTGCTATTATTCCTATGTACGAGTGCGGTGGTATTCAGCCGTCCTCCCGGATAGAATACAATATAGACACACACACGCACGCCCGCACCCGCGTTGGCCATACGCCGCATCTGCTGCGTACCTACATGCGAGGTCCCGATCAAGTCCAAGTGAATACCAACGGCGGCGGCCCTGTGGTTGACCGCCTCTGAACCGTGGGAAAGGCTCAGGAGTCGGCTATCAAACGCAGCCACCCTTGACCTGAATCACAACCGAAGCCTCCATTCCTTCTCCTATTGTTGACCTCGAGATACCTATTAGTTGGAGTATCCATCCATCTGTCCCTGACTACTTTCGCCTCGCCATCTTTTGACTATCAACGCAGGGTCTCGGTCGACCGTCTCGTCTCCATTCTATCACCTGGTCTTGATCAACCTCTCCGTCCCCAGCCGCACCCTATCAACTCGACAGACTAGTCAGACTATCCAAGGGCCCTTGCTCGAACTTGCGCAACGTGCCCTCGTCGTCCACTGACCGCTGCTTGAGCCCTCTTCCTGTGACGGGTGCTGCCAGAGTGGGCTTGGTCAAGGGCCTCTTCTGCACTAGCTCGGCCGCAACCCAACTAACTCGTCGACTCTCAGACTCTGCGCAGTGAGTGGACCTCGAGAAGCTTGCTCCAACAGGGGACACGACCACCACGGGGTTACAGAAGCCCTGTTCCCTGCTGCCGGTCCCAGGGTGTGGCCCCAGGCAAGAAAGCAAGCAAAGCAGAAGCACCAGCAGCAAGCAAGCAAGCAAGCAACCTTGATCAGTCCCGTCTGGGCCGGCATCCACCATCCAGCCCAGCCCAGCCCGCCTGCCAGGTACCTCGACAGCATCGTTCGCGCCACCCGCTTCTCTTCTCGCTACTGGCCCACATCGACGGGCCTCTCGTCCAGTTGGATCCTCTCGACTACTGTTTCTGGCCGTGGTCTCTCTGGTCTCTGGCTGTGGTGTGCTGGCTGGCTACCCAGTGTAGGGCACCTCAGGTCGTGAAGAGTACCTGTACTTGTACTTCCTTCCCTCTCTCTCTCCCCACCCACCACTACACCTACCTGCCGACTGCACCTCCCACTCAGCGCTCTCACTTGGTACATATCACACACCTTCCGCCCGCCACACCCACACTCTCTTCCTTCTGCCGCCTTTCCCTTCCTTTTCTCACCTTCACATCTTCTCCCATTCCAGTCCTTCGTTTGCGCGCTCAACGTGTCCCCCGTGCTCCTCTGTGCTTCTTGCGCCGTCCTTCGGTTGCTTGAGCTCAGCTTGTCTACCGTCTGTCCAGCTTGGGACCTGAAACCGCGACGGTGACGCCTGGCTGAGAGCCCTCAGTCGCCCTCGCCCACTTGCGCCTGCGAGTCCCCTACTAAGATCCGCGGCGGTGACAACAACTTGGACGCCGGCGACCGCGGCCACAGACGACCATCACGATCACGACTGACGACCAAGACACCCCCTTTTCCTTGCCTACCTACCTATCGCATATGTCATAACATCGGGTCGACTAAATCCTTAACCTATTTCCTTGCGTGTTTCCCACCTTCGTGTCTCCGGGGACCAGAATCAATATACCCGCGAAAACTATACCCACGAACCGCAGGCTTAATATCCCTTCGCAACGTCGCCAGCGCCTGAACCTTGGGCTTCGAGACTGCTGATAACGCTAATTGCCAACCGTCAACTCTGCGGCCCGCGTGTTGGATCCAAGACATCATTGTCGCATACCGAAACATTTGCATCGTCTCGTTCCGCGCTCGAACCGGCCCGCTTGACGCTGCCTCCCTTGGCTACTTATATACCAGCTTCCCTGGGCTTCACGCAACACCGCTGCGCAGTTCGCGTTGCTCCCGCTCCACCATGCCTCCTTTCCAGCCTTTCGCGGCCCCTTGGTCGCGAAGCGCACGTCGCGACGAAATCCCCACGACGCCTGAGCCTACTTTCGCCGGCCAAGTACAACCCCCATCGCCCCCGCGACCTCGATTCCGAGTCAAGAGGAGGAATGCGTCTAATCTCAATGCACCCACCCAACAATTCCTCGCGTCTGTTGCCGCGGCCGACATCCCCATTCCCAGTATTGAGGAGCCCCGCGTTCTGGACGAGGAGATGGAAGACACTATGTATCCTATTTCACAGCTGAGCGACATGGAGGACATGCCTCTGACACCGCATGGCGGCTCGGACCGCATGTTCTCACCTCCCAAGACTCCCGCGCCCGGCGCCTTGCCTGAGCTCTCCCCGAAACAGTATCCGAACTGGTCTATCGACTCGACTCTCAGCAGCCTCGAGTCTAGCCCAGACTACGAATCCAGCCGGCCTTCCACTGCCCACTCTACTCACACTAGCGCATCCCTGCTCAGCTACTTCTCCGTCAGCTCAGAAGAACTGAGCCAATGTGTGAGTCCGGACACCGAGAAGGCTGATAACTTTGCCGAACTGTCATCTGTCGAGGACAACGACAAGACGATCAAGGCGCCCCAAAAGGCAGTTCCTAGAGATACACTGCGGAGGGCGCCGTGGACAAGGCCCATGATTCATCACCTTTGGTCTACATATACGATGTACCTGCAGGATCCCAAAGTTACACCTTTCCGCGTTGGCAAGAGTGGCATTCCTCCTCACGGAGTCTGCTTGCGAGTTGCTCGAGAGGCCAAGAGAAGCTGGAGAGGATCCAAGGCCCAAGCCAATGCCACCGAGCAGAACAGCGGCAGTGCCACACCCACCGCCCAGGGACCCTCTGGCCCATATGTGCAGTGGCCTCATACTTGCGCCGCTACCCGTGCTCAACTCCGTGAGCTTTGTAAGATGAGCGCCCGGACAAACGCACGTGGCAACCAACATCTTGTTCCCAGCCCAACTCCATATGGAAACTCGGCCGCCCGGTTCTGGAATCGCCGTTCTGGACTCGCCCGTTCGCCTTCAGTCTTCTCGGGTCAAGATATGGCCATGTCATTGGCAGTCAGCACTTCTGAATCTATGCAGCTGCAAGGTCCTCTGGCCCAGCTCACCAACTCTCAACCTGATGATGAGCTCCCATCTCCGCCACCAAATGTTGAGGCCTTGGCGCCATTTGCTGGAGTTGAGCCGCTCGAGTCGGAACGAACCCGGCTCGTGTCTCCCTTTCCTGTGCATAGCTATGGCCCTAGCTCGAGCTCATCAAGCTCTCTGCCCTCAAGCTTTGTCGTGGATGCGAAGCAGCAGCGGCAAACCCACACGGGCGGCCCGCGCCGTGTTTTGATGTCCCCCGTCCGCCTCACGCGCAGCCGATCCACCCAGAAGCGCCGGACCAAGCAAGCCATGCACGAGCCTAGAAAGACCAAGCGACCTAGCCTTGGTTCGGATCTCTGGGTGGACCCCGCCTCCATTATCGATATCACATCAGACACCGATGCACTCCTTCGCCGGGAGCAGGAAGAGCATCAAATGGCTCTTGATGAGATTGAGAGAACGATCGCACCCTGCAAGAACTTGCAACAACTCTTCGAAGCCTCTCAGCCGGCAGCGGGCGATCATAACATGCTGGCTCCTCCCGTCACTGAGGTTCCTCGACGACTAGGCTCGCCCTTCTCTTTGGGTGGCTCTAGCTTCTCGTACCCCAACCGCCTCTCACACGGCAATGGCGTCGGCGCCGATGCTGCTCGCCGACCCTTTGCCACGGTTCAGCAGCTGAGTGAGAACACGCCCCCTGCTACCCGATCTTCCCTCGCAAGCCGACTTGCCTACATCGACGAACGACTTAAGGATTTCCGCCGTCGAGACCGGCCCCGCCGCCGATCCGAATCACCTCTCTAATCACGATACCACGTGCTTTATGTTTTCTTTCACGTTTCCTTTGTACATTTGCCCAGAACGTTCATGTTGTCTGACGAGTTTTACGAGTCCATGGACGCCGACATATCGACTGAACATGACCTGTTTGTTAGTGTCACACGACGCATACCACTTCGCATGATGCATTATCTAGACGACAGCAGCTTTTCGACGACAGATTCATTTCTTGTTGCACGCATTTTTTCATCTCACCCTCTTCGACCACTTCTCAACCATTTCCTTTTATATGTCGGCATCATGTAACACCTTTTGTGTGTTTGGAACATGTCCTCGCACAATGGCCTACCATACTTGCCCCCCCACAAGACCACACACCCTTCTCACTTGCTTTCAGCGGGAAATCTTTCCTTTTTTTTTCTTTCTATTTACCACTTCTTCTTCTCATGCTTCCAAAACCTGGACTGGAACGATCTTACAAGTTCATGATGATATGATGGAACGAACAGTTGGCCGGCCAAACAGAGCCGCCTCTTTTGCCGTGTTATTTTTTTTTTCTTTGGAACGGGGGGGAAAGTATGGACGGGCATCTTCGCCAAGGGGAGATGACGCCATGAGGACATGATGTATCTACCCCCTCGTCTGGACGCGATAGCGAAAGGGAATAGCCTAGACGAGAGGCATGCAGGAGCTTAATGTCCATAGAATGAGGAATGACTAAAATGATGTAAACCTATTTGGTCTTTGTGATGTGAATGAGTTTGTGTGTATGTGTGGAAGCTGACATGATAAACGATCGACAACGAAGACTCGTATGAGCAGAGTAAACATGTCAAGGCATTGTGGATATTTGCTGTTGTTTCTTATATGTGCATTGGCATTAATTACTAGTTACAAAGAATATTAATCTACATCATAGTCAAGACTTGCTTTACTCGTCCAGTGAGCTCCCGCCGGGGGTAGTATATAATATTTGGGGAATATTGTCTAACAAAAAGAAAAGGCCGGTTGGAATGACCAGCATCGTCGACAGACGTCAAGTCCCCCCCCCATGTCGCGGACATAGGGGGGAGATGAGGTGAAGGAGGGCACAGCGTTCCTTGCTGGGACGGGGACTCAAGCCACCACGTTCAGTTACATGGGCGTTGGTACAGTAGCACGTTTGAACCCCGGAAAGGTTCTTTTTTGTGTTTCGCCTCGTGTAGCAGAGTTTCGTGCCTGGTTGTTGGTAACTCGGCCCGTCTTTTGGCGGTGACGGGGGTATGACGGTGATAAAGGAGACCCCCCAAGGTTCAACCGCCGACGCGTGGGAAGAGGGGGAGAACAAAAAAAAAAACTCTAGGGTTTTTTGTTTGATAACGTCCTCATGTCTTGAGCGTACTTGAGATGGATCTCACGTGCTTGATGGCCTTGGCTATCTCGTCGTCGTCCTCTCCTGGTTCCTCATCTGCGGGGCCGGAGAATAGGGGCTTGGGCACGACGTCGCGGTACCTCCGTGTCGGCGCCGTGAGACCGGTCGACTCGGTTCCCCGCTGCTCTGGCACGGCGGCCCCCGGTGGGTGCACGCGGCGGTGCTTTGACGATCCGGCCTCGTGAGGGCACCGGCGCTCGCCGACGCTTGCGCGGTGCGAGTGGAAGGAGCACTGCCGGAAGCCAAAGGCGCGCTCTTCGTTGCGGAGGCGGTTGGCCGGGATACGTAGCTGCGGGTTCTTGAAGCGGATGTCGAGTCCTGAGAGGCGCATCTTGTTCATGTGCATGTCGTAGTCGGCGGCGAATTCCGGGAGCTCCTCTAGCAGGTCACTGAAACGAGCTGGTTCCGAGGCAGTAGAGTCTTGAGGGTGAAAGGTGAGGCGAGGTCCACCAGTGAAGGAGAAGGCAACCATGGCGACAGCCCAGCGTCGAAGTCGGATAGCGGCGAGGTCCTCACATTCTGTGTAGAGGAATGTGACAAGTCCAGGGGGGACATCCCAGTCGCAGCGCAGGTAGAGGTCCTGGATGGCGTCCATGGAGAGATCCTGAAGGCGGTAGAGACCAAGGCGGGAGGCAAAGAGGTGCAGGCGGATCATGGACCAGTGAATGTTGCGAATGGCCTCATCTCCAGTATCATAAGCGTTGGAAACGGCCTCATCGAGATGCTGACGGAAACCGAGACCGAGGTGGACCCATTCGACAAAGAGGCCGAACATGGAGGCCGACTCACGGGGCAGCCACAGGGAGATGTTCCTCGATGAGTTGGAGGGGTCGTCGAAGCGCTCGGCAAAGAAGGGCGAGGTTGCGCAGAGGAGCTGCTTGTTGACCTTGAACCGCTGCTGCTTGGGACCAATGAGTACGGTTGCCATTGGCTCGGTAGACGGTTGTGACAGTGAGGGTGACGGCGCGGGCTTGTGAGAGGTGCTACTTGAAGTATGTTTGCTGTGACTATCGAGGAAACGGCCAAAGCCGGCAGGGCTAAAGATGGGACCCATGGTAGTAGTAGTAGTAGTAGTAGTAGTAATAGTAAAGGCGACTGTCAACAGAGCTGAGAAAGGAGGTTATCGTAGAGTTTTGAGAGTGAAAGACAAGACCCAGTCTTGGACGAAGGAGACGGGGTTGGACAAGAAGCGAGAGCAAGTCTGAACTGGCAGAGAGATAAAACGAAAGGAAAAGGGAGAAACGAGGCTTTAAGCAGTAATATAAAGAAGAAGAAAATGCACCTGGCACAGCCAGCTTTGAAGTAAAAGAGTGAAGAAAACAAAATGGTGAGAGAGAGAGAGGGGAGAAAAAAGACGAAACGAAAGAGCCCGTGAGTGGTCCAAGGTAGCATTATCAACAATCCGGGGCAACGCTTTTCGTCAACCAAAAAAAAACCGCCAGAGTCCCTCTTACAAGCTCGCTTGAACCCCCTGGTTCGCCTACACACTCCTCCTCAGCGGTCGCTGGGCCAGTCACGACGCTGCTCACACACATGACGAACGTTCAAGATGGCCCCTGGCGGGTTTCAAATGCGATCGAATGGGCCGTGTTCTAGCCTCGGGGGCTTCTAGCGTCGACAGGGCCCTTGCTCTCCCAAGGTTCCTCTCCTCAGCCGTGGCTGGTGGCGATACAGCCAGCAGCGAAGCCTATTGATCGAGAGAGGCCCTGGTCGTGCTCACCGTTTCAAGTCGCCGGATCCAAAACGCCCTCTGGCGCAAGAAATTCCCTCCAGTGAGCAGTCAGACCCTTGCAGCCAGCCCAACGCCCGTCACACTTGCTAGAGGCGAACCGAACGTGCCTGTACCTGTGCCTGGGGGAGGGGGACCCGCGCCGGCGCCAGAGCAGCCAGTCGGAGCTGGAGACGCAAGAAGGGAAACGTGGTCCGGCGATGCACTGGGCGCTCTCGTGTCGAGTCAAGTCATAGGGATCGTCGCTGTCTTGCAGGTTGGTTGCTTCGCGTGAGCCAGCGCTGAGCTTATCTGGGGACCTTGCATCATCTCTTGCTAGGGGATGCAGAAAGATATGCGAGCGCTGCAGGTGATGAAGCCGTGTCTGCTCCTGCGAGACGTCTTGGCATAGTCTTGACGCCTGGCGAATAAGTAGCCGAGATGACAATAACAATGCACCATCAGATACGAGAGACCTTCACGATAGTTGGAAACAGTCCAAAAGAGGAACAACGGAAAGAGTCAAAGAAAAGACGAGAAAAGAAAAAAAAACCGCAACACCACTTCTTCTGAGTGGTCATCTCCATCGTCTGGCGTTTCAAACCAGCCGCACAAAAGCTCTGTTCCTGTCCGATCAGCGGTTTGACGGTCCAAGATTGCAGTGGGCATCTCCACTGTGAGTGCGGGCTTTCCACATGGAACCCCGGACGGGAGGAACGTCCCGTGAACCCGTGGCCGGCGCCTAGAGGGAAAGTCACACACACAAGCACACAGGCACACAGCTGTAGAGCTGCCTTCCCCCCCCTTTCACACTGCTGAAACCTCCGTCGCCTCTCGCGGCTTCCCAAAGCAGGATACGGACGGTTTCGACGTTGGAAACTAAAACTTTGCTCACGCCGTCATCGGCCCAGAACCCGAAACTTTTCGTCTTTTCTTTTCTTGCCCAGCCGCGCGACACGACCTTCTCTTGCAGCTCATGAAACATTTATAGCTTCAAGTAAAGTGCTCGCATCTTCACTTTGACGACGACACCACCCAGTCACAACCACTAACCACCAACCACTAATCATCAATCACCAATCAATTCCACGCATCAATGGAAACCGAGGTTCTTTGCTGGCGATATGCCCTGCTAAAACTATATTTACTCTGCACCTCATGTCGGGCATCAACTTGTCTTATTAACCATGGATGATGAATTAGGGCACCGTGATATGACGTACTACCAAATAGGTACCTAAAGATCTTTCATGTTCGGGTGCCATATTAGCCCGTGATAGTGATAGAAATTGAGTCGGTCAACTCTCTGGCACCTATGTGTGATATCATCTCCCTGTCGTGTCCATGTCGAACCACCCTCCTCTCCTCGGTTTCATCGTGGTTCTATCCGCCTGCTGTTGCCAAGCTCGCGCGCAGGCCCTGGTCGCAGATCTGTTTCTTGTTTCCCATCCCATGGCCCATCTCATCATCACATGTGTTGAATGTCAAAACTCCATCCCCACTGCACTGGAACGCACCCGTTGTCGTCCCTTCTCGCATCTTCTGGGGGTATCTAATGCATGCAAACCCAAACGCCATTGCTCCTATGCTCATGCTCGCTGTTCCGTAACATTAGGGAAGGGTGGCCGGGATATCTTCGTCATCACTGTCGCTGTCGCTGTCCGAATCATCATCGATCGACATGGGATCTTCTTGGGTGCCCACAAGGGATGCACTGGTCCCTGGTCGGGCGGAATCCGGTGTCTCACCCATCTTGGACTGCGGTCTGCCTGTGCCAGCCAACGACTTTGGAGGCACATATCGAGGCTGCGTTGGGTTTAGGTGAGCCGTCGGATCAGTGAGCTCAGCTGTCGCCTGTGATCCCGACAGTCCGCCCATTTCTGACACAGGAACTCTCTTCTGGGGACTTTCCTGGGTACCGTTGGGCCCTCCAGTAGCCGCTGGTTCTTCAACGTCAGTTCTCGGTCTCTTGTTCGGACGAGGCTCGCTATCACGAGTTGGTGTAGCGCTGTTGCTTGATGGGCCCATAATTCGGGTTTGCTCGGCCGCAATCTGTTCTCTGGTCCGTCTCTCGCGGAGCCGAATGCCGTACTTCTTGCGTGTCGTGCTCATCTTGGTATTGTAGCTGTTTTTAAGGCTTGCCAGGCGTATTCCCCTCTCAGCTTCGGGCAACTCCATAGCATCCCTCATCATCTTTCCATATCGCTCTTCGGCTTCTTTCATTTTGGTCTCAAACTCGATTCGCTTCTGCTCCGTGAGATGTGCATATGGATCACGGCCTGGTGTGCTACTTGGTGGCTGTTGCGAGGGTTGCGGGGAGGCCGTCCATGCCAAATGGGATGAAGCATTTGGGGTTGATTGAGGTAGTGGCTGGCTCATGACAACGTTTCTCACCTGAGGAGGTGGAGTTGGAGCAGCTGGCGTATGCCGCCCAGATCCTGATTGCTGGCGGAAGGCAGCGATCAGGTTCCGCATCTGTTCTCCAGTCTCGGCATTGTATGTTCCACAGACGTTGGATTTCTCGTGGTACAACAGGCCACCGCCGCTACCAAACCTACATCCGCAATGTAGGCAGATGTCTCTGCCAGCCTGATCCTCAGGTCTGACTTTATCACAGGCTCGTTTCTTCAGGTGCTATTCAATGTCAGCGAAACTATCTTTGCGAGGTTGAATCTTTCCAACTCACATAGTCGAGAGCTTCATTTGAGGTGCAAGGCCAGCTACATTGCTGACAATAAACGAGAGTTGGAGGACGTGGGAGGGCCTGGTGCACAGTCATAGGTGCCATTGATTGTGTCGGTTGCATTACTTGTGGCGTTTGTTGCGGGAGAGGTGGCGTCGGCTGATACTGCTTCACAACCATTGTTGGAACTGGCTGTGAACCAGGAGGCAAGGAGAGTGAGTGCAGTGATGGAATGACATGTTCGCCATTCTGCTCTTGGACGATATCCTGCACATCATACCCTAGTCGCTCAGCCCGTGCCAACGCATTCACAAGATGTCGTGCTGGTATCGTCTCCAGGCGTCTCGCAAGGGCTTTATCAAGGAACTGGTTACTAACGCGAGGTAGTATCAGATCCACGAGCTCATCAAAGTCATCCGGGCTGAGATGCTCTAGTATCTCTCGCTTTGAAGTTTTGACCATTTTCTGACCGAAACCTCTTACAGCCCGGGAGAGAGTCTCAGGGCTAGCTTGATGCATAGTTGCATTCAACTGTCGGACGTGTTAGCTGATACTTAAGAGCGGATGAAATGAAGTGAGCGATGGTGAATAAGTGCGACCGAAGACGAGACGATAAGATGGTTGATATTGTAAAAGAGAGGAAATGCAAGACTTACGAGGAAAGCGATGTGGTACTGCGAACCCAATAGCGCCTTGTCCCATTTATCTCTAATGGCCTGACGGACGGCGGTTGCGGGTGAGTTGCCGATGAGCTGAAGCAACTGCTGATATTCGTTTGTTTCTTGAACAACGTTTGTCGACAGTGGCAGAGATTGTGGTGAAGCGTGCCTATGAACTTGAATCTGCTGTGGAGGTCCCTGGGATGGCTGGTGCTGAAACCCGTTGAGCATCTGTGGAGATTGATGAGTGCTCTGGTTGAGTGCAGCTTGCTGCACGGGAGGTGACTTGTGCTGCGCGAGCGGGGAGGACTGGGCTGGTGAGCCAGCCTGCGATGCCCTCTCCATCGGCGCCACGAGTGCAGAGTGGGCTGAAGCACTTGAAGCTCGACGTGATGCAGAGTTGCCGTTAGGTAGGGTTGGAGGAGAGAGTGCCGTGGGGGCGGCTACAGGAGATGCAACCTGTTCGGCTCCGTTTGTGCCATTCATGCCGTTGTGCGTAGGCACACTGGTCGACAGAGCCATCATGTTTCCTTTTGCAAACGCCTCCGATACAAACTGTGCAAAGGCGTCGCGCCTGGCTTCGCCTTCGGAAGAAGTATCGGGATCCTGCAGGGATGCGAGGAGCGTGTCGATGGAGGTTGATGATTCGTTGACCATTGATATCATGAAAAGAGAGGGAAGCGTGCATGCGCCAAAAGAAGCTCGAGAATGAAGAGGGGGGGAGAGGAAGAAGAAAAAAAAAATAGATTACAGATGTACGATATTCAATTGCGCAACGGCTTCTGCAAAAGGAAGTCTTCACCAGACGCGTCCCTGCACCTGCCGTGCCGAGAAGTCAGAAGGCGATCCGGGTCTAAGCTGCCTGTGCGCGCGCCGAGGCGTGGGATAATGAGCGGGAGGAGAGGCGAGGCGCGTTATTCAGGGGAGGGGAGCCTTTTTTTCTTATAAAAATTCGCTAGCGTGTTTTTCAGCGCTATAATGCGGCTAAGTGGCACCATGTGCTCGTGTTAGTGCCTGAATTATAGGGCATTTTTATTAGCTGCCCCACAGCTTATATAGTTTAGCTAATCATAGGCCTACCTACCTAGGTTAGTAGCTTTTATAGTTAGTATAGCAATAACAAGCTAATATGTCTGTGTCATTAGGGCATCAGAGGTGCTTTCCCCTCTTTTTTATAAAACTTTATATAAGATAGTGGGCCTCAATGGCTGGATTAGGGTGAAATCGTAGATGAAAGGTAGGTCTCTATTTGCTATAAGACTTTAACTTGCCGAATGCTCTGAGAGCGTTCGGCCGCAGAGTTTTCCCAGAGGGTGATATCACGTGACCCTTAACCGATGTTGCGCCGATTGGCCGGCCTCAGCCCGGCCGCGACCCATACTCTTACACTTTAACTCTTTCTAAGACGTGAAAACCTATATTAAGGCGCTGCTCCCCTTTACTTTTATACGCACGTTAATTAACCATGCGCGAGCATTTCATAAACAATTAATAACATTGCCACTTTGTCTATTAGACTCATTGCTTGGATTAAAAGTCAACTCCACAGGACAATAAGCAGTGGTCCCACTTGGCAATTCCGCTCTAACAGAATGACAGGTTATAAGCACGTCGCCTTTGTCAGCGCTCTGGCCTGCCCACTTGGGGTATGACAATAAATATTCTTACTTAAAGTCGCCAATATGCAACGAGTCAATATGAGACAAGGATATGACTTGAGGAACGAAATGACTTTAATATCTGGTATCTTAAGTTATGCTGCCGTTGCCCAAAGTAGGTCCAAGACGAGAGCCGCCGCAGTGCCAAACCGGACCCCAACGCCAGATGATAAGAAAACGGCCGTAATGAGGCTGTGAAGCCCAATCCCACTTGCAATCTTGCATCCCAATCATCCCATTGCTTCCATCTCTCTTTTCCTTTCTCGTTGAATTCTTTACCAGGGCTCGCCGATTGCTGCAAGCATGGTCCTCCTGTAGTCTCCCGACGTCTCCCCCTTGATACGGCTTCCCAGGCTTCTGCCGTACCGTTGCTGGTAGGCGCCCTTGACGTTGGCGAGTGTATTTCGATCCCAGTGGAAGCGGATAACACGAGCAATGAGAAGATGGTCCTTGGTGCCCATGCCTGCCATCGAGTCCTCGAGGAGTTTGGCTGCGTGCATGTACTTGTCGGTGGCATGGCGCAGCTGGAAGAGCAGTGCATCTTCCATGTGACCAGAGAATTCCTGCGCATGTTAGAAGTGGATTTGAGTGAGCGGCAGATACTGAACTTACACTCTTGATAACCTTTTCGAGATCCTTGTTAAACTTTTGCTTATAGGTATGCGCGATGGCGCGGATCTGGTTGTCGTTCCTCTTGCTCAAGATGCTGCAGACCAGAATTTCATCTGTGCCTAGCTTACCCTCAGTGGCCTTGTAGATTTGCATGACATCGTCGTCGACCTGGCGAGGGTCCACGGGGGCAGAATCTTCGGCTCTGTTGGCAGCCAAGACAATCAGGAAGTGCCGCTCCGTCTTCATGCTGAGGTCGCCCTTGACTACATCTTCAAGCTTGTCATGGAATGTGCGGTAGTAGGCGCTCTTAATGGCCTGAAGGTCGGCATTTGATCGTCCAAGCAGAATGTCGTTGAGAACAAGTTCCTTGGTGCCAGGGCCGCTCATTGCCTCGTGTAGGTTGTGAACATCGGACAAAAGGGGACCGCGAGCCAATTGAACCAATGCCTTTTCAAACCACGAGCTCGTCTCGCTCTGAATGTCAGAAACCAAGTTACGGCGATGGGCTCTCTCGTAAGCTGCACGGAGAGTGTCAATCTGCAGAGGGTCCTTGTTAGAGAGAATGGCAATCAACGCTTTCTCATCCGTGCCAAAGCCCTTCATGGCCTTGCGTAGACCCTGGGCATCCGGGTTGGCGTCCCATTGAATGATCTGAGGTGGACCGTAGCCCGGCGATGGTGGGGTTGGCTGTGTTGGCGGCGCGCCATACTGTTGAGGTGGTGGCGCTCCGTATTGGCCTGGAGGGGCACCATAGGGCGCGGGCGGAGCGGGCGAATGACCGCCGTATGGCTGTTGGTGGTGCTGAGGGGGAGGAGCGCCATATTGGCCTGGAGGGGCGCCGTAGGGCTGAGGAGGAGGCGGTTGCTGATATCCTCCATAAGGAGGCTGCTGGGGAGGGGGATAATGACCCTGAGGCTGCTGATAACCCTGTTGAGGATATCCTCCTTGTTGCTGCTGATATCCACCGTATGGTTGCTGAGGTGGGGGATATTGACCGGGGGGAGGAGGGGGATATTGCTGGCCGTAGCCTTGCGGCTGCTCTGAATATGTGTTAGATGAGTTGTCGCTGTACGAGCCGGAGGAAAGAGTAAACTCACGGCCATAAGGTTGACCATAACCCTGTTGATAAGACATGAAGCTGGAAATGATTGTTTTGTCTGTTGTCGCAAGATTTGGTGTTCAAAGTCCGCACTGAGGGGTAACGGAATAGGTCGGTTAGGGATGGAGGGGGGGGGAATGTGCACTTTTGGAGCTGGACAGTTCAAAAGGAATAAAAAGGAACAGGAAAATTCAATGGTGAGTGTGGCACGAGGCTTCTCTTATTAAGTAGGTAGGCGATCACCTCTTGGGTGTAGGTACCTGAAAAAAAAAATGCCCAGACGCGCTGCACCTGCTCAGCCTTGGGCTTGGGCGTTATGGATGGTGGTGCCGTCACGATGTGGGCTGCTTCGAGGCGGAGCAACCAGCCCAACAATCCAGCCAGAATCAGAATCCGAGCATCGGTTGGACGTCATCTTTTGGCTCGCTCCACGGGATCTCGCATCTTTTTTGCCCCAGCCAGTCCATTACAGAAGCAGGTACTGTACGGTACGCGCGTATGTAGGAGCAGGGTGTTCTATGTTTAAGCATTTTGGGTACTCGCTCTCTGGGCTAAGCATCTGACGCGGACAATTCTTGGGCGCATTGTCGCCCAGTGACATGTCGACAATCGAGGTACATGCAGGTCACCACCAGGGTCGAAGTCAAGTGAAAGGTCTCTGCTACTGTACCCCACCAAAATTGATATTCGTCAGCGAGGGAAATCAGTCGAGGCTGTGCGGGAGCATTCATCACGCTTCTCTTGACCCGAACCGTCCGTCAATCATGGACCGGGTTTGCTCATCCCACTTCGTCACTGTCAACGTGACTTCGGGTCCTGGACTCCGGATTCAGTCAGGCACACCAGCCACTTTAGGAAGCGCCACTTAACGCTAGCACCGCCACTAAACTTACGCAACCCGGAGTTGGTATCGCAATCCGGCGGCAAAAACTACAAGGCAAAAAAGTCCATGTGATTCCAAGTCTTGAGAGAAGAGAATGGAATCGGGGGTTGATGCAACTTAATCACAGCTGAAGCCCTGGTAAATATCACATACATTCAATGCAAGGGCGGCTCCAATCTTTTTCGGCCAAGAGCTGAACCCAAGACGCAGGTCAAGCCATCGGGTGATGACTCAGCCAATCACAACGCGTAGACTACTATTGCGGGTGGCTGGTGAGTCCCCTTCACTTGAACCGCTGAAGCACAAACGTTCGAGCCCCCCGGCAGTCCCTGTCTCAATTTCAATTGCGCCAGTCACCATCTGCCGTGGCTCTCCTCCAACCTCCGTGTATTCACCAGCCTCCAGCCATCTCAATTGCAATGATTAAAACTAAATCCAGGGCACTCCAGGTTTGTAGACTTTTCTTTCAATTTTTCTCTCATTTCGAGTAAGAATCTGCATCACTCTCCTCTACCCATCTCACCTTTTCACGACCGTCCGTTCCCCGTTTGGTAGTGCATCACAAACACCACTGCCAACGTAGTATTGACGGCTGTTCACAGCCGCCAGTGCCAACACCTGCCAACACCCATAACAACCACACATAAATATCAACACCACAGGACAATCCCCCTCCTTCTGAAGTTCCCAATTCAAAGTCACCTTGGCGAAGAAGCCCTCGTCAAGATGCGCGGGTATCTCCCCCTTCTACTGGCTCTCTCCGCCTCTTACACCACCATCACTGCACTTCCTCGACCAGTGATTGTTGCCCGTGAGCCTGCCGACGAGCCCAAATACTCAGTTGTACCCCTGGAACCTGGCGACAATGATGGCGATGATGATTCAGGGAGCGACAACAGTGGGGGTGACAGCCAGGGCAGCGGCAGTGGCAATGACGGCGACGAAGATGGCGATGGGATCGTGACGGTCATCCAGACCGTGGTCAAGACGAAGAATCCTGTCACACATGTTGTCACGAAAACAGGCACCGCAAGTACGGTCACGGCTCCTGCAAAGACGGTCACAAAGGCCATCACCAAGGCCGTTCCCACCACCATCTCAATCATCAACGTCGATGAGCAACCACAGCCACAACCAATCACCCGCACTGTCACCGTGGCTCCTGAGCGCAGTGTTTCTGAACCCTCTGTCCCCGAGCCTAGCGCTCCCCAGCCCGAGCCGTCTCAGGAGCCGGAGCCTACCACCAGTAAGCCAACAACTACGACTACGACCACGACCACCCAGAAGGTCCCCCAGTCGACATCTGAAGTTACCTCTGAGACGTCGAGCTCAGTTCCGGCTCCAGAGCCGACCTCTCAACCAGGTCCCCAAGTGCCAGGTCCGCCCGCTGAACCAAAGGAGTCAACCCAGGAGTCAACAACATCGGCGATCTCTGCGACATCTACGACATCCAGTTGCATAAGCTCTGCTCCTCCTGCTGAGACCAGGATTCAGCCTCCCCCTTTCCCTCAGCCTCCTATGTTCACAAGCACTATTACCATCCCCGGGCCCACCACCTTCGCCACACTCACGAGCGAGACTACCACGATTCCCCAGGAGACGATAATCCCCTCCAACGGCATCCCGGTTGAGGTTAACCCTTCCCCAGAGACCAACGTTGGTAACCCTGAAACTCAGGTCGAGCCCCAGCCCCAGCCCCAGCCGACAGCCACGGTGCCTTTCCAGGCTCCGATACACATCACCACGCTCGTCACTTCTATCACCACCACCTCGGTTGCCCAAGTTGTAGCCCCTGAGCCAACACCTCCTGCGCAATCACAGGATGACGGCTCGTGGCACACCACCTACCCGGCGGGTTGGAACGGCACCGTTCTCTCAGTTTGATTCACAGCATAATATTTTTTACGAGAAAAGTTGACGGGTCATTGAATTCACGTTTCATCATGCATTTAATGAACAGGATAAAGGAAAGGTAAGCGGCATGAAAGGCGAACGGGAAACTGCACATGGATCCATGGCATAGCGTCAGCAGGGGGAGCATCCTAAAGGTTTTCTTTGTACCATTTTCTTTTTCATACCACTATAGACCCCATGGACAGGCGCATACGGACCAAGCGCTGGGCCGTATTGTCCATATGTAATGAGTACCTAATTTCAATTGATATCATATCTTCAAAGTTACAGAACGTGTCGTGAACAAAGAGACGACCGGCAGTCTGCCTAGGCGACCCTGGTGAGCTTTGCTAGTGGAATTGTCAAACAAATCATATTTCTTATTGTGGATATGGTCGGTCACCTGGTTGGTTGTTTAAATGATAGATCAATGGATTATTTTGACTACAAACGAAAAGAACAAAGGATGTTGGCGCGAATGAAAGAGACTACGCAGGCAACCAAAACGTGGCGAAACAGGAGTAAAATTGAAACTGACAGGTCTGAAGAACAATGCTAAGCTTCAATATGACTAAATATTGTAGTTGTTCTCATCCACATGATAAATACGGCGCATTCCGCGACCAACGCAGCATGGACGGTTTAACCCTCTTCACTCACTTCATCCACCTGCGAGGTTATCACAGTAACACATCAGATATCGGCTGAACCAGAAACCTCTACAACTTTTACAGCATCTTGTATAACTTTCGCATAGTTAGTCGTTCTCCCTTGTGCAGATCAACACCTACTGACCGTCTCCAGCATCACCAAAGCAACCGGATAGCACAGTACATCATGGATGTCGTGTTCGGACCTTTCGAGCAACCCTACGGGGTCAACAGCACCACCGACACGGCAAAAGAATCCAACAAACGTAAAGATCCCTCTAAAACAATTGCCATCGTCCTACTTGTGATGCTTGGACTCTTCCTCAGCGCCCTCCTCGTAGCCATCTACGTCACCCAAAAGAAACGGGCCAAGAAGCGCAAGGAGATGGAGGCCGGTGCCGCGACTGTGCGAGAGATTGCTTGAGGGAATGTGCTGATATTTTGCCATCGTGGAGGACTGGCAAGGGCTGTTGTCGTTTGGGGTTTGGTCAAGCTGAGAGGCTGTGTGTGATGGACTGAAGTGCAGCTTCACGTCTTGACATGGACAAGTACATATTCATTTCTTCAAGAGGGGGTAGAGTTCTGGACTTATCACTTTAATTATTACAAGGTCATGAACACCGGGGCTAGTCCACGTCTGTTACCTACACCGTAAAGTTCCAAGTTGTTCGTTTACACGTGCACCCCGGCAGCCAAGGATCACACCTGATTCGACAACCAATAGTTCCAGTGAAGCAGAAACTCGCTCTCAGCTGTCTCAGAAGGATAGGTTCCCACTCTTTACAAGACCACACCTGATTGGCAGCCTCACGAGCCCTCATCACGATTCACACGACCGCCCAGCATCAGGAACCCCCAACCCTATGCAAAGGGCATCACCGCTAAGAAGCAAAAAAAGCCCACATTAAGTCACGCAGTGTGACGGGGGCCTCGAGCCTCGTCTTCGAAAAAAGCCATCTCACCATTGTTGCTGCTCGCTTCTCCAATGAGACTGATCCACGTCCGGGGGGTCTACCCCACCGCTTCTTCACACAGAATGGGCGCTGGGCATCAATTCACTCAAGCCAACAATGATGCGAGGCGGTATGTGAGAAAGGGGGGGGGAAGGGGGGGACCTGACATGTTTAAATGCAGGTCCCCTTGAGAAGAATTGTCTGAAAAAAGTTTGAATGTGAACCTATCCTTTTGTCCTGACAAGTCAAGGTTGCTACAACTTTGCTTCAATGCTTCGGTCCGTCTTCTCCACATCTCGCCGGCTCCGCCTCCGATCTTGCCGATCTTCTCCGGAGCACCGCATCCAAAATGCAATTCTTTACTCCCCGTCTTCGGCCAATGGCCACAATAGCCACCTTGTTCATTCTCTTCTCATGTCTCATCCTCCCATCTCTGGCAACACCTTCAACAGACCTCACCATCCCAGAGGCACCCCCTAAGGACCTTGTCCCCCGTACACTTGTCAGGCGCGCCGAGGAGGCCGGCTCGGGCTGCAGCACCGAGGGCCAGTGGCACTGCATGACCAACTCATTCCAGAGATGCGCGTCCGGACATTGGTCCGTTGAGATGGCCATGTCAGAGGGGACCAAGTGCACACCCGCAGGATACACAGACGACTACAACTTTCAGATTGAGCGTGATGGGGACAACGACGATGACGACGACAACGATGGACAGTCCAGCAGCACAAGCGAGGGCCAGAGCGTGGGACCCAAGAGTTCTGTCAGTTGGACAATGGCGGTGACTGTTCTTGGGCTCTGGGCGGCTGTGGGCTTTTACGTTTAGGGGTCCAAGTTACAGGGGAAAGGCTGGGCGGCGTTTGGGATTTGGTTGTCATCTGATGTTTAGTGGTGAGGGATAGATATGGACTTTTGAGGCCATGGCTGGCTCAAAAGAGCCTCAAGAATAGGGCTATGGGTTACCAGCAATAGAGAGCGTTAACAAACTCAACTTCCACCTTGCCATTTACTCCTGTAGTGCTTATTAGTTCATACAAACGAACACCCGTCAAGAGGGTTACATCAGACGCGGCCCCCATCTCCACCAATACCCGTCGACCATGATGCCATATTGGGAAATCATCCAAAGCTCCGTCAACGGCTTAATCCGTTCCAGAAAGTCAACCAAGCCGGAGATTCGGCTCATACCCTTAATGCGTGTGTTACTCTATTACACGCCAGCCTATATAGCCCCATGGTCCCATACCACCCACTCTCGGGCGGCCCTACTATTCGGCACATGGGGGGATGATGGTTGACCCCCTGCACTGTAGTAGCCAGCTTCGGCCCTCCCGTTTCACCATTTCCTCCGAGCGCGCGACTCGGTTGGTTTCTCCTCCAATCGGCGAATGCCTGCCGATATATCTCAGGAGCTGTCAGGACCACTATCGAGGGGCATGTGCAGCGCACGCGATGAGGCTTGAACTATGTATATACTGACCCGGATGCCATAGTGAAATCGTAGCTTTCTCTGCTCTGTGTGCTTTCAAGCGCGTCTGCATTCTCTCGTTCTTGTTCTTTCTTGATTCGTTTCTCTCGCTTATTCCCCGTCTCCGAATCGTCAGTCTCTCTCTCTTTCTACCAGTCGTGCTTGATCTGGATATTGTCGCCCGAAAATGGTAAACTTCAAATATCTCGGTGCCCTTCTCGGCGCCGCCCCGGCTCTGGCAGCCTTTGGCGCTACCGAGTCTGGTAACAACTTGGTTGTTGACTCTGGCAACTCCAACGGCTTCTCCATCACCGTTAGCAAGAAGGACTGCTCCATCAACTCGATCAAGTTCCGCGGCACCGAGTACCAGTACAAGTCGCAGACCTCCCACATCGCCTCTGGCCTTGGTTCGGCCTCTGTCTCGTACACCACCATCAGCAGTGCGTCCAAGTAGATTTACCAGACAATTCTGGATTAAATGCTAACACAAGACATAGACAAGTATGTCAAGGTCACTTGCACCGCTAGCAGCAGCGACTTTTCCCTCACCCACTACTACGTGGTCCAGAACGGCCAGAGCATCGTCTACATGGCCACTGACACCAAGTCTGAGCCTAAGATTGGTGAGCTTCGCTACATTGCTCGCCTTGACAGCTCCAAGCTGCCCGACGAGTACCCCTTCGGCGATGCCTCCAACACGTCTGGCGGCTCTGCCATTGAGGGCTCTGACGTCTTCCTCGTCAACGGCCAGACCCGCTCCAAGTTCTACTCCTCGGAGCGCTTCATCGACAACGGCGTCTACTGCTTCCGCAGCAGCGCCAAGGATGTCCACGCCTGCATGGTTGCTCATCCCTCGCGCTCTTACGAGAAGAGCTCCGGCGGCCCCTTCTTCCGTGACATCAACACCAACAACAACGGTGGCTTCAGCGCTCTCACCTGGTACATGAACTCGAACCACGCTCAGACCGAGGCCTACCGCCAGGGCTTCCACGGGCCGTACGCCCTCTCCTTCTCCCGCTCTGGTGTCCCCAAGCAGAAGGACTTTGACTTTAGCTTCTTCAGCCAGCTGTCCATCTCTGGTTTCACCACCGACGCTTCTCGCGGCAGGGTCAGCGGAAAGGCCACTGGCATCCAGTCCGGATTCCAGGGCGTTGTCCACTGGTACAACAGCAACTACCAGTACTGGACTTACACCTCTGGCGGCTCCTTCACCTCTCCTTTCATGGTCCCCGGCACTTACACCATGGTCCTCTACCAGGGTGAGCTCAAGGTTGCTTCCAAGAGCGTGAGCGTCTCTGCCGGTGGCACCACCTCCTCCTCCATCGCCGCCAACTCTGACATCACCACTGGCAAGCACACCACCGTCTTCCGCATCGGTGACTGGGACGGCCAGCCCAAGGGTTTCCGCAACGCCGACAAGCAGCTCCGCATGCACCCTAGCGACAAGCGCATGTCCAGCTGGGGCCCTCTGACCTACACCGTTGGATCCAGCTCCGTTGGCGACTTCCCCATGGCCTTGTTCAAGACCGTCAACAACCCCGTCACTATCAAGTTCAACCTCGACTCTGCCATCTCTGGCCAGGCTACCCTCCGTATCGGCACTACCCTGGCCTTTGCTAGCGGCCGTCCCCAGGTCGTCGTCAACAACAGCTTCACCAAGGCTTTCGGTGCACCCACCAAGGTCGACTCTCGAGGTGTTACCCGTGGTGCTTACCGTGGACTCGGCGAGGTGTACGATGCTGTCATCCCTGCCGGCACTCTCAAGAAGGGCGCCAACACCATCACCATTGAGGTTATCTCGGGAAGCTCTGGCACTACCTACCTGAACCCCAACTTTATCTTTGATGCTGTTGAGCTGTTCCATTAAGCAGCTATTGGCATAAGATGGGATATTCCCAGACGTGCTGTCACATAGACTTATTCACCTTGTACATATTAGTAGAGGCCATATAATATAGCTGAGCTTGCTTCCGGCCATTTGACATGTGCCTTCTGTGTATGTGAACCGCTGCTTTCTGTAAATGTTTCCAATGTATCATTCATGAAAGGTGTTGACCAGTGTCGCAGCAGCCTCGCATTCGTGGTCTTGGCATTGCGTTTGTATTGGCACCCTCGGATTTGGGTCCCCTGTCTGCAGTCTGGTGACCTCATAGGAGATCAATAGAGTTAGTTACTCGTGATTTGACTGCAGCCTTCTCAGTTGGCGCGGACTTTGCGGATTTGTCTAAATGGCTTATATCAGCCCATCTGTTAGCGCCGGACTCGCAATTGTGAGTAAATCTCATAAGCTGCTGGCTTTGGTACTAACAAAAGCGGGGCATACACGTTTGGGCAGGATCCGAGCAGGAGATGTATAAGTGCGAGCACTTCGTCATGAAGGTCAAACAAATCTCGATTCTATTCAGCTGTTCCATTCATCTATTCCATTCAATCAATATCCATCTGATTCAAGATGTCATCTTCTCAAGGAACTATCCTCTTGACTGGCGCCAATGGCGGACTTGGTTCTGCCATAGTTGCCGATATCCTCAAGAAACCTGACTTGGCTAGCAACTACACTGGTCTATACACCGTCAGAAAAGCAGCGACAGCGACACAGCTCAAGAAGGTCCTAAGCTCTGCTCCTAAGGCACATCAATATGATATAATGGACATGGATCTTGGCTCACTCTCCAGCATCCGAAAGGTAGCCACCGAGATCAACCGGTGTGTTGCCGCTGGAGAGTACCCTCCTATCAGAGCCCTCATTCTCAACGCTGCATACCAAGACCACGAGAAAATCGTAAGTGAGAAGAATGTTGTCATAAGACGGTGCTAACAGCTGTAGGTCATGACGGATGATGGATACGAGACCACTTGGCAAGTCAACTATCTGGCGAACCAGCTGTTGGCTCTTCTCCTACTCCAAAGCATGGACAAAGAAAATGGCAGGATCCTCATAATTGGTAGTTGGTCGCACAAGTGAGTTGCTCTAGGCATATGAAGTCGGGGCACACTGACACTGACTTCAGCATCGACGATGAACGAAACAACACCAACGCTGAGCCTTATAAAGGCTGGGACACTCTTTTCCCTGGAGCAGAGGAGCTTGCCAAAGGCAAGTGGAGTAGACCAGACTCCGGCGGAGGATGGTATACCGGTTATCGGAGATATGGAGCAAGCAAGCTCTGCGCTGTGATGCTCATGTAAGTCGAACCTACAAGGCTTCTCCAGAACCATCAACTAATGGTTCCAGGCATGAATTGGCGAGCCGCCTCGCCAGAGACCCAGAATTGTCTCGTGTCTCGGTAGTTGGGTTAGATCCTGGGGCCATGGGCTCTGATCTTACTCGACGAGGTGGTTTTCTGATGACGACAGTTGTAGTCAGATGGGTTCTTCCCATCATGGCTTACATGGCTGTGAAGTCCGACCCCAATGGGCTATTCCGTCCATTGTGGAAGAGCGCTGGAGATGCAGTTCACCTCTGCTTTGAGGTCGAAGTACCGGCAGGCAAGTTGCTGTATCTGAATGGTACAGACGAGCTGGATACCGGAAGAGAGTCCAAAAACGTCGCCAATCGGAACGCTCTGTGGGCATATGGACTCGAAGCTGCCCAAATCAAGCAGGGGGATACGATCTTGCGAGATTGGAAGTAAGACGATGTTAGTTGATTGCGCAAGGCGAAGGTAACGGTGGTGTTGATAATGTAATCTTATTGCGTCGGTTTCTCCCGTCGGGAACTTGATACCTTGAGAAAAACAAACGTATTTCCGCTCCTAATTTTGACAGGCGAGGACCGTCGCCTTCCTTCAGCAGGGGTTGTTCTGCTCCCTGTCGTGATTTCTAGAGGGAATGTGATTGGCCTCAAAGCTGCCATTGATCAGCGATTTTCGCTCGCCAAGGTGCAAGTCTCGATCTTTGCGCAATGTTTCCTCATGAATAAGACAATACGATAAGGAGGAGGCAGGATCGTCCCGAGTGCAACACATTCGTCTGCCGATGAGCTCAGGTACGCTGCAGGGGCCAGGGGAGAAAAAAGTCGAGCAGAGTCTCCTGACTTCCCCATAAAGGCTTTGGCGAGAAAACGGTAGCGACGGTAGCAACGGCAGGCCCGGCATGGGACGAGATGAAAGCGCGAGGCCAATGATGCCAGGGCTAGGATCAGGGTCGATGATAGGGCTAGGGAGGATATCCCCAACGGTCTAGGGGATGAGGAACGGAGAAAATCAGACGGAGTTTAGCCTCGGCAGCAGAGGCAAGGTTGGTGTTTTAGACCGGTGATCCGTCAACGTTCGTGTGGACGGGATGGCAGGAGCCGAGCGAGCGGTTGTTTCCACGGGTTCCACTCGGCGTCGTTTCCCATGGAAGGCGCAAAGGGTGCAGCTCCAAGTTTCATCTAGAGCCCCTGAGTCTTCTGAAACGGGCCACGGCAACCTCCATCCATACTAACAAGCGCGGTAAGGTACGGAACCTAAAATCGTGTGTCGAACTGATTGAGTTAGCCAACCAGGCCAGACCTATTCTGGAAGCCTTCGGAGTGTCATGTTGATATCAACAGTGAGCACCTCAACCTGGACGAGTCTGCCCTGGTTGTCCGGGTTGTGAGTGTGAGGGTGATCATTCCTGATCTTGGACAGGCTCCAATTGATCGAGTGATCCCAGTCAGTTCAGGGCGTCGATAAGAACTCCGTCCTGAACCAAGCTGATGAATGCTCAAGCGCCGGTCAGGCAATTGGCGCCAAACATCAACAGTTGTCGTCGAGCAGAAGCGCCTCTCTCGATGTCAGTCGAGTGCTAGACCATTGCAACGCGACTACGTGCAGGTCTCTCAATCCAGTCGTGCCACATCGCCACACTCAAACTGCCACATCAACCACGGCGCTTGGCGTCGCTGGGTTTGGCGCCCTTCCCAGAGCCAGCCGACAGCTTAGTCGATGGATCTTGCTCAAACGATGCTAAAGAGGACCTGCAAGACTGGCGCTTTGATCTGGCGGTCTTGACGGTATGTACTGGACAGACATTGCTTTCTGCAGGGTCTCGTGGTTTGCTGGTTGGCCTCTCTGCGGGTCTGGGTAACAAATTTAGACATCAACAGAAGCCGTCGTCGGGCGGGCATCCCTGTCTCATTTGAGCAAGAGGCGCCTCAGACTCGAGGAACCGGGGAAAAAGGAAATCTGTTGGTGGTGGTGCTTCGCTGAGCAAGCACCGGGCCTTAAATTAAGACACCACCAAGCTGGAGACGTGCACCCCGACCAGCCAACAGCCAGCGTCGCACTTATTCTGCGTAGGTAGAGCCTGGGTTTGATTTCATTTAATAAAGAACCCCAGAACGTTCTCCTTGCTTTCAAGGTATCCGTTCCTTGGAATTCTCTCGTCGTTGTTCTTCTTTCTCTCTCTCTACTCTTTAATCATTTCAGCTCTAGTCACTCACTTGCTTGACCGTCCATTCATTGCTGGCTTGGAGCTGGACTCGCGCCCACATCTAAAACGACTCGATCCTTCATTTGCTTTTCCTTACATCTCTACTCGACTCGACTCAACTCAACTCAGCGATACTTGCAATTAATCGATCTTTTATCACCTCAGCCCCAGGTTCTAGCTTCTGGAATCTGTCTCCGCCACATTCTGGTCCCCGCTCGACTCGCATCCTTCATCGACGTTTTATTATTGCCAGTCCCTGCAGCTTACTGCGCTGCCGTTGGAGCTACTGCCGTCTCCTGTCAGCGCGGTCTCATCGCCGACCCAAGCTGATTACTCCCTGTGGACGCCCGGGACCAAAAATAACTAGCGGCTGCACGAGGCACTCTCACTGCTTACCAGGCAGTCTCAGCCGTATGCACTGCGAAGGAGAGAAACGAAGCCTGGCCTAGTACTTTGCAGCAGCTTTACCTGATCTGTCACTGTCACGGTGACGCCTGATAAAAGGATGCCCGCCATGTGGGACAACATGAAAACTACCACGGGCCCCAGTGCTCACCAGCTGCCGCCTCCAGAGCTCAAGAAGCGACAATTCCTTCGCCCAACCCAGACTCTTCCTCTAAGCAAATCCACCTCGAGTGTCAACAAGATCAGAAACAGCGACGAAGATCAGGACCGAGCCTTTTGGCAGAACGATTTCGACAACCGACTCAACGGTCTCGGCATTCAGAACGGTCCCTTCAAGTACGAGATTCGCCGTGGAAAGACGGTTCCGCAGCCAGACATTTCTGGTCCACGTCAAATGTAAGTATCATGAGCTCTTCTGTTTTCATTCATCAGCCTTTTCCATCACACACGACATTTGCATTGGATATCATGTTACTGCGGCGCTCGCTGTCGTGTGCGCCCTTCTCAAAATGGACGGACTTGGCCCAAATCATAGGCAGACGTCGCGTTCTCCTGGCGCAGCGCCCCGTCATGACATGGGCACCCACGCCAAACGCTTGGACGTTAGGCAGGCGCAGCAGGTCCTCCCAGCTGAACGCCTCGTTCTGCCGAGTACGACGACGACATGAAGGTATTCGTTGTCTTCCAATCAACCACGAGTCAAGCTTCCTTTATGCCACACGATTGTTCTGGATCTGCACGCTCGCAGCACATGGCGAAGGGTGGCGTGGATCCTTTGGAACCGCTGGCAACGACAGCACCTACCACAGCCAACGGCCAAATAAATGACAGGACTGGACTGGACGAGACGAAACAGGGTGCACCATGAACTTGGGGCCATTGCGTCCACCACTTCAACTTTCTTTGTACAGCAATCGTCATCTTGCTCCTCCCCAAACCTCGACTTTGACCAATGCCTTCCCCAATGATTCATGTTCTCCATCGCACTTGGAAACAGCAATAGATTGTTTGCACTTGACTAACATCGGGTTCCTTTGGTCGCAGCTCCCCTCCCCTCGATTCAGACGATCTTAGAGTACGGGCTCCTCCCAGGAATCAACGACTAAAGGTCGAAGACCAAGCTCACTGGCGTCCTACTTCCTCCATCTACGGCGACGAGGACGACAGCAACAACAACCACTCTCGCTCGCACTCGCACTCCCGTCCCCATCGCAAGCCTTCCTCTGCTGCTCGCTCCAAGGCCAAGGCGCCTGCCAAAGACATGTACGGTCGCCCAACGGCCATCGAGATCTCCCCGCCTAGCTCTCCCGAGTTCGACGCTGCACGAAATGGGTGAGTTCTCCCAAGTCAACTCTGTTTTTGGTCGTCATCCATCCCACGTTTCTTGGTTACTATTCTTGTCCGCTCTGGCATTTCCATCGTCTTTTTTGAGAGTCTTGTCGTTTTCTTTGCACTTCTCAGATACGACATCTCGAAAGCTATCACGGCTGGAATACCTTCACCCTTCCTCTCACGACCTTTTTTGACCTTTGTCTATACCCGATCATCTACAAAATGCGATGGTTGCAACGCAGAACTGTTTCACTAATTCGATGCCTTGCCTGTAGGGGAAATCATGAAGATGTCTCACCTATTGATGAGGCCCCCGATATGTCTCAGCTAGAGCTTCTTCAAGATACTCGACATACACCCTCTCCTCAGTCGCACGCGCATCCTCGCAGCCAAATTCCGACCATGCGTCGTGACAAGCCAAGGGACCAGGATCACAGACGTTCTTTCCTTCGAGAGTCCAAGTCAATCGATCAGCTCAGAGAGGAAAAGCATGCAAAGCACCCTTGGGAGGCAGCCGCGGGCCAGCAGCCCTCCGCCAGCAAACCTCCGCACACCTTTGGACTTACAACTACCGTGACGGGACCTCGGGCTCTTCGTCCTTCCAACCCTCCCACGACATTTGGACAGCGGATGCGCAAGCTCAGGTTGAAGGCTGAGCCGGTCGAGAATCGGCCACCATGGAACGGAGCAAGTGGCCGTGCTCCTTTGGTTGAGCCAGTCCGGGACGACCCCTCTGTTGCGCCGTTGTCTCTGCAGTGCAGGGTTAGCAAACGGGTTGGACTTGGCGGTGGCACATCTCCCGAAAGTCCCAGCGGCGCAGCGTCGACGGTCCGACGACTGCTTCCCTCGCGATCCAATCAGAAGCTCAAAGATGCTAGCAAAACACCATCACCCGAGCCAACATCGCAAGCTGGTGCCTCACATGCTTACCCTAGCCCTCCCTACTCTAGCTCTCCCCCCTCTCAGCCGCCCGTAGCGTCTCATGCCGCACGGCCGGTTCATGCGGCGCCCCTGCTCACCCCAAACACGATGCCTGATCAGCAAAAGGCCATTAAAAGAAAGCCCTCGCCCTCTGCTCACATCTCTCACGCTTCTTACTCGAGTTCGGTGTACTCGGCCCTCACGGATCAGACCGCTTCCGGTCCCGCACCTCTCCTCAACAACCTCGAGCCAACGAGCCTATTTGCACCTGAGGATCCTTGGGTTCAACCCCCTTCGCGTTTCAGCGTGACCACATGCAACACGGCCGCTCCCGAATCACCCCGCCTCACTGACGACGAAGATCGACCACCAATGCCCACTACTCCAAATCTCCCGTCGGTGATGGACCGTAGGAGGCCAGTTCCCGGCGGCGATAGTTTCAAGAGGGCCTCAAATGATCCTATCATTATTTCGATGAAGACGTCTAGTCTCTCCCTGAGGTCGGACGCGGCGAGCCAAGAGCGGACGAGCACTGAGAGACCCCCGTCCATTCTCGTGACTGACAAAGCCCTCCCACTTGCACCTCCCGAAATGCAGTCAGCAAACGACCGTGTTGCGTACCTTACAGCCCGACTTGACAGTCTGGCCCATCGACGCACCAACATCAACAAGAGCATCAAGCAAATGACGGAGCTGATGCCTACCGATAACCTCTTGGCAAGCTCGGATGTTATTCGCAGGCGCGAGACCGAGAAGAAGAAGGTCGAGGGGCTCAAGGAGGAGCTGGCGGAGATTCAACGCGAGGAGTATGACTTGGGCTTGAAGCTCTACCGAGCCAACAAACGGCTCGAGAGAGAAGCAGCTTTTGAACCGTCGTCGCTCTGGGTCAGGCGAGTCACATCGTGACCGAGACAAGAGACCAAACGGCAGATTCATTGTACATATGTTATTAGAACGGGAGGTGGGATCTCTGGTGTGTAAGCAAGGCGTTGGTAAGATATGCATAGCAGCTGGAGTCGAGTTTGTTGCTTTTCTTGTTTCGAGCATTATATCCGATGCCAGGTTTGGCGATGGTAAAAAAGAAAAAGATTCCCATGGTTTTGAAGTGAACTATAGCTCAACTAGATAGAAACTATTGTCAGTTGGCACAAGCATCTCTATGTCTCATTATTTACTGTGTGATTTGGCTGATCGGAGTCTGGTGGTGTCTATTTCATTCTATGGCACTATTAATCCCAACTACCCGCAGAGCAAAGCTGATTATTTGCCCGACCGCTTCCCATTAGCTACGCCCTGATTATGACTCCCATGCCCAATGGCCCCATCACAGTTGTCTTGGGTACTTGCCTACATTATAAGCCCATAAGACCAACTCTACTTCTTACCAAAAGGACCTCTTTGGTGTTGACCCTGGAGGTCGTGGCCCCTTGCATCGTCCTTCCCAACACTTCTGACAATAATCTCCCGGCTCATTGTCCTCGAGGGGTGTGATACAGGCACAGTCGTCGTTAAGGCGGTGCCTGCAGAACAAGTAGACGCCCGTCCGCGCGGGCTGGGGAGGGACCTGTGGCTCGCTCGAGGCCGGCTCGGGGGAGAAGAGGCTGCGGACCCCGTCGACAAGTTGACCTGATAGAGACCGGCGGTTGTTTTGGGGAGCAGGGGCCGGTGGCGGGGGA
>JABCKD010000476.1:0-14330 GCA_013186415.1 Fusarium sp. NRRL 66088
GGGGAGGGCCATAGCGCTCTTCCTCGGAGGCTTGTGAAGTGAAATTCGATCTCTGGTGATGCGGAGAGGAAAGAACCGAACACCCTCGTTCGTACCTGCCCAAACCTTCCCTTCACCTCGAGCGACCCAAGCTCTTTCCTTTAGCGGGGAACACTGTGTTGTACAATGATTGGTGGATGGCTCGGCAAGTGGGCCGGCATGGCAAGTCACTTGCCCCGGACCGGCAAGGGGTCATCTCCTCCCATGATGCTCTCGTGCGAAAGGGTTTTGTTTACCAAGAAGAGGCGGTCACTCTTTTGTGAGCTGGTGAAATGTCTGGAACACGTTATTTATCAAAATATTTTTGCTGGGATATCATGAAAGGAGACACCGCCAGATTATATGACTCTTCGACCGTCCACGGTCCAGGACCTTTCCCGGATCTTCACCCTCCACTTCCCCCAAAATCTCAGCCCCCGTTCTTCACGACCCCCGTCCACCCCGCAATCTTCCACAAACCCGCCACCAGAAAAAGCCGAGCCGCCAAAAAAACGATCTCGGGTTCAACAGCGTTTTGACAACCTGGGACAGCAGATGCACGCCTCACTGGCTTCTTCATCAACTGCCGCAAACAGAAACCCCCACGAGGCACAAAACGTCGCATGTGCACATTTCCCATCATCCATGGATATTGCTTCTTCCACAGCCGGCGCACAACAGCGTTCTCGACCAGTCGCTACGAAACAAGGAGAAAATTGGGCCCCATCCCATGAGCAAGCATGAGCCGCCGCTAAGCTACCCGAGCAAAAAGTCTCAAATATCAAAACCCCGACGACCACCGAGAAAAGGTGGAGCTGTCCACTCAGTTGGAGATGGATCCATTCGCGACGCCATGGCTCGGGGCATCTCTGCCCGACGATTGCATCGCCATGTCGGGAATCCGGCGGAATTCAAACCCCCACCACTTATCCGGAGGCGCCTCTGCCGGCTCCTGCCCGCTTCAGCGGGCATCACAAGACCGGTAATCCATCGTGAGGTGCCTAGAGGCGCACGACTCGGCTGCAATTGAATGATACGTGATCGGCTGGAATTATCTTTAACCCACCTGCAGTGCCACCGGCGCTTCCTTTGTAAAGCAGCCAAGCCCCAGCGTGTTGTGGTCATCTTCTTCCCAACTCATTCTCATCCTTCCTTCTTTCTTTCTCCTCATCCTCAACTCGTCGCAATCAACTCTTTTCCGTCTCCCTTCTCTTGATTGTGACATTGAACGAAAACGATAGCAAGATGGCCACCATTAGAGATTTCCCGACCATCAAGGCCATAAGGTCATTCATCATTGGTGGTGTTGGATCAGGTAAGAACCCCTCCCGCGTTGTCCGGCTCTCTCTCAATTGAGAAGAGGGGTAACTCCTCAAGCCTTTGGGGCGCGTCCATGACCGCCTAGATGGCCTAGTATGACAATTGCTAACTCGCGAGCTAGGCGGTGATTATCACAACGTCAAGGGCGGTCACTGGTACGACTCAATTCTTCCCAAACGGAAACTTTGGCTCACATCTATCAAACAGGCTCATTGACAGCGACATCTCAACACCTTGCTCGAGATGGGAGCAGTACAAGAAGTCTCGAACCAGCTGGGGCATCAACGTGCTGGGCTCGTTCCTGGTTGAGATTGAGGCTACGGATGGCACTGTTGGCTTTGCAACTGGCTTTGGAGGTGAGTCTAATCCTCAACATTCAGCCTGACTATGGATCTGAAAACCATCCAATGGAGGCTCTATGAACAACAAGCGACTGACAGGTTATTCTCAGGCCCCCCTGCTTGCTGGCTCGTCCACCAGCACTTCGAGCGTTTCCTCATCGGTGCCGACCCCCGCAACACCAACCTTCTCTTCGAGCAGATGTACCGTGCATCCATGTTCTATGGCCGCAAGGGTCTGCCAATCGCTGTCATTTCCGTCATCGACCTTGCCCTCTGGGATCTTCTGGGCAAGCTGCGCAACGAGCCCGTCTATCGTCTCATTGGTGGAGCTACAAAGGAGCGCCTCGACTTCTACTGCACCGGTCCCGAGCCCACAGCCGCCAAGGCCATGGGATTCTGGGGAGCCAAGGTCCCCCTGCCCTTCTGCCCCGATGATGGTCACGAGGGTCTGCGCAAGAACGTCGAGTTCCTCCGCAAGCACCGTGAGGCCGTCGGTCCCGATTTCCCCATCATGGTCGACTGCTACATGAGTCTCAACGTCTCTTACACAATCGAGATCGTCAAGGCGACTCTGGATCTCAACATCAACTGGTGGGAGGAGTGCCTGTCTCCCGATGACACTGATGGCTTCGCTCTGATCAAGCGAGCTCACCCTCAGGTCAAGTTCACCACTGGTGAGCATGAGTATTCGCGATTTGGTTTCCGCAAGCTCATCGAGGACCGCAACCTCGACATCATCCAGCCTGATGTCATGTGGCTTGGTGGCCTGACTGAACTTCTCAAAGTCGCCGCCCATGCTGCGGCCTATGACATTCCTATCGTCCCTCACGCCAGTGGCCCTTACAGCTACCACTTCCAGATCTCTCAGCCCAACACTCCCTTCCAGGAGTACCTTGCCAACTCACCTGATGGCAAGAGCGTGCTGCCCGTGTTTGGTGATCTCTTCATCGATGAGCCCATCCCCACCAAGGGCTTCCTGACAACGGCGGACCTGGACAAGCCCGGTTTCGGTCTGACCCTCAACCCAGCTGCCCGATCCAAGCTGATCCCCAGCGACTACCTACTCAAGATGCCCGCGGTCCCTACCCTGGCTCCCCCCAGCCCTCCTAACGAGAAGGAGGAGGAGAAGTCAGAGGCCAAGGAAGAGTCCAAGCCCAACGGTGTTGTTGAGCAGCTTGCGGCCAAGGTCGAGGGCCTCACCACCTCAACGGCCGCTTAGATGGCTGGATCGCCAGAGTATATCATACCTTGGCATGGATTCAGCGACATGCTTTTAGTACTCGCCAGGATTTGTGATCGCAGCCAATGTTTCAATGCGATTGCATGATGAGGGTCCGGCTGGGTAAAGAAAGAATTGGGTATAAACCGTTGCATACACACAGTACAGTGTTTTGCCTAACCTGCAAAAGGGTTTCGAATTATCTAGGCATGAGATTTGGATTGCATTTTATAGTTTTGGGATGATTTCAAAGACACGAAGCATTTCCATAGAGTGAATTGACAAACAAGTTAAAAAGACATAACTGCGTTAAATGTCATTGAGATTGACTATTGGGATGTCAAGTCAAGTTTAGAAACCCCGTTTAGTCGACGTGTTGGTGTTGTTGAGCGTCCATCTCATAAGTCAACTTTGAATGCTTGATATCATCACTAAATCATTAAACGCCACCAAAGGCATGTCGTTGAATTATACCCCAGACATCACGTTGTCAGAAGCGCAGAGACCCACGAAACAAGGAAAAAAAAAAACCCACGATCATGGTTGTGGCCCACCCTTGAAAGGATGGCGCTTTTTGTGCGTGCACACCCCTCAAGGAATTAGACGCGACGTGAACATCGTGAGATTATTTTTTTCTGGGGGTCAAAAACGGTGACCGTCGGAGTGCGCCACTTGCAGACGGTGGCCGTTTTGTTACCACCTCCCTCGTGGCCACACTTCACGATGCTTCCAACCCCAGCACGAGCCGTTGGCTCGAGCGGCGGGTAGGCTTGTCGGTTTTTTTTTGTGGGAACCGTACGTTTGGGTGCGTGTGTGTGTGAGCTGCAGCAGGGGGAGTGAGGGATGCGAGATGGCATGTCAAGGGGGTTCACGATCTTGGGTAGGACGAACTCACGATCGCCTCATATTTTGGTGTACTTGTTTATCCTGGTTGTAGCTTTTCTCCTTGAGGTTTCCTTTTTCCGCCAAGAGGCCTTCGGTCCTTTCTGCGTATCCATAGAGTCAAAAGACCCTCTTTCTTCGCAATTCCCCCCGCCGGCATCTCGCTATAAAGCACCCCGAGCCGACAACGGGAGATCCATCATCTCGAAGAATCTGATTTGCCACGTTCGCCCCTCGCTCCCTGGTGCACCGAGGGACCATAGAAAGAAGAGAACTGACAGTCGTCCACGGGTTTCTGGAGCTGCCCGAGACCAATTTTGGCTAAAGATTGTGCCTTTTTTTTTTGGGGCTGCCCGTCTTTTGCCTGTCCCACCAAATTTCGCGGGTCACGATGGATGCTGATGGAGGAGAAGGGCCCGAGGTTGGGTGGTTTCGGTGCTTTTAAGAGCCGTCTCCCGGAAGTGAGGGGAAGAGGAGGGTTGGAAGTGGGAGTCGTCTTGAGTCTCTTTTCTTGTCCTGAATCTTTTGTGCAAGCGAAAACATCTTTTACGTTGACATTCATCCCTTCATACATACCTCATAAGCTCGATCACGACAATTGGACTTGTACTCGGCATATCCTTGACCGATAGCAACGACAGCGGAGCCTTGGTCATCATTCAGCCTCATTGCGCATCACGACAACCTCCATACGAAACACCAACACATAATCCATAACCCACATACATAAGCCATCATGTTGATGCCAGCAGGCCTTCTCGCTAATAAGAGCGCCATCATCACGGGCGGTACAACAGGTATTGGTCGCGCCATCTGCCTTGAGTTCCTGCGTCAGGGTGCCAACGTCGTCGTCAACCACCTCGGCCTCGAAAAGGACCAGAAGCATCTCGACTCGCTCATTGCCGAGGCTGAGGCCATCAAGAAGGCGACTCCCACCGCCGGCCATCTTGCTCACCAAGAGGGCGACGTCCGCAACCCAGATACGGCCACCAACCTGGTCAAGATGGCGGTTGAGCACTCCCCCAAGAAGCGCCTCGACGTGTGCGTCTCTAATGCCGGTATTTGCACTTTTGCCGACTTTTTGACCCTCGAGCCGGATCTCCTCTACACGACAGTGCGAACAAACCTTGATGGCGCTTTCTACGTGACTCAGGCTGCGGCACGGCAGATGGCCCTCAACCAGACACCCAAGGGCGGAAGTATTATCGGAGTATCATCCATCTCGGCTCTCGTTGGCGGCGGACAGCAGACGCATTACACTCCTACCAAGGCCGGTGTGCTGAGCCTGATGCAGAGCACGGCATGCGCCCTGGGCGAGCACAACATCCGGTGCAATGCCCTCCTCCCGGGAACGATCCGCACGCAGCTCAACGACGCCGACCTGGCAGACGACAACAAGAGGGCGTACATGGAAGGCCGCATCCCCCTTGGGCGGACAGGCTCCCCGTCCGACATGGCTGGTCCTGCCGTCTTCCTGGCCTGTCCAGAGCTGAGCGGCTACGTGACGGGCGCGCAGCTGCTTGTCGACGGAGGACTGTTTGTCAACCTTCAGTGAAGGAGACAAGATTTAGCTCGTGGGGAGAAGTTTGGGGGAGGGGGGGATCTGGAGAAGCGGAGAAAGTGGAGGAAGCGGGTTTTCCGCCTTTCGCTTCAGTCTGGAGTTTTTCCCCAGGCATCATCATTCAACTGCCGTGGAGAAGGAAGTTTTTTCCCCCTTAATTTCTTAGCGACGGATTGACTCGTGGAGATGATCAAGGAACAAAAAGGTACACTCCGTACACAGTCCCCGTGTATACGGAGGACGGGGAGCCGGAGACACGGACGGCGATTGGCAATTCGGGCTTGACCGACCGCCGGGGTTGGGTTTTCGACGGCGCCGGCTGTTTTGCCTCTTGTCCTGCCATGTGAAAAAAAGGACGCAGCGAAGGGAAGTAAATCGGATGCCGATCTCCTTCCCGATGCGGCAACGCCGGGGCACGTTGGGTCGGGAAAGAAAGTGACAGGAGGGTTTTTTTGTTTTCGTCTTTTCTTCTGGTTTTCTCGAATTCGCAAAAGATCTGACGCGGGCCAGCACGAGGTTTTTCAGGGCAGTGTGCGGCAGATCTTCTGCGCCAGCTCCGTCACCATGCCTTTCCCGTCACACCCTTTTCACCCTTACCCTCCATTGCAGGCCAAGGAAAACGTGAGAAATATCCCGTCTGATTCAGGGCAGGGTAACTTTTTTTCTTGAGGATAAGCAGGAGCATTGATTGATGAACAGGAGAGGGGTGGCGGGTATCTTGGGACGGGAGTCGACCGAGGCCAAGGTACTGTACATCTGGCCTAAGCTGCCTCCTCCTCCTGTCCACACTCCATGGGTACTATTGTTGTATGTTAGTTCTCTCTTAATGAAATCCTCCCCCCATTTACTGCAAGCTGCACCAATCTATGGTCGAGATTCCAGAACTTCGCGGAGAAAACTGTGACATCACGGCCCGCCTTAAGCGCGGTCAAGAAGACAACCACCAAAACACCACCATCTCATACGCCCGCCCCCTCCCCTTCTTCTTCACCGTCTCGGCGCAGCACCGTAATAATCCAACCTGCATCCGTCGTTGCACGTCTCTGTCTTCCTCCACCGCAATTCTCTCTCTTCCCCTCGGCGCGCGCTGTACTCCATCAGCTACAGGGATGGTACAGGGAACAGCGTCTTTATCAATGGTCCCCCGGCCCCCGCGCCAGCGCGCGAACGTTGATCGAGAACGAGTTTGAATGACACGCCCCTCATCCATGATCCTAGTTACCGACTCAAACAGTTTGTCAAGAGGCCGCCGAGAGAGGCCGGATGGGATCCAATGAGATGTAGAGTTTATCCTGCCGTGAATAAACGAGCAGAGAGGCAGTACAAGCAACTGCATATCTAGCCTGTCAATAGCTCAGCAGAGATGTGAGGAATGATGAAGATGACATGATGAGAGCTGACTTGAGCTCGGTTCGACTGAATTAGCAGTTCCGCAGCATGGTCGTCAAGACCAGGCTGTCTCGATCGACGAACCCTGCTTAGAGGACCCTGCTCTGCTCAAGATCTGCCGCGATAAAGGACAACGAACGCGAGAATGGCTATCTATTCGCTTCACCGCGTCTCACTCTCACATGCTTTTCAGGGTCAAAGATTGCCAGCGTCTTACACGTCGTGCAGCCGTTTGCGCGCAATTCTGCTGTACAGCGTCAGAGTCATTCCGATGCCGTGTCTGCTTCCGGGTTGTCTATCACTCAGGATCATTCAATATGCTGTTTGTTCTCGGCGTGCACTTCTGTAACACCGGTGGCTCTGGACGGCGACGTCTCGCAGTGACATCTCGCATGGATATTGGTCCCCTTTGCTGATGACCCAGCCGAATGTTCCCGGGTTAGGACGCACACATGGGGCCCCGATGGTGGGGCCGCACGGCGCGGCTGATAGGGCTCGGAGCCCGGTCGGCGGGTCCCTGGGCGGAGCCTGTTTGACGTCACTGTGGGCTCCGGACCGAAGCTGGGCGCTCATGGCGGTGGAAAGGGTACAGAGATTTGCAGGCAGACGGAGAAAGTAACGAACCAATTCAAGATTCCCGTCCGTCTTGTTGGTTGGGGGACCCAGGGCCCAGCGGCATCTGCATGCGTGGCTTGGCCGTTTCCACCGTCAATGGAGGGAGGGCGTCTCGTCTCTGACGGTGACCGTATACTGTACTGTATGTAGTCGTCACTGGGTGCTTGACGGTGGATACTGTTGCGATAGCGAATCCTTGCTTTTCGTCTCCGCGGTTGGCGCATAGAGGGGCATCTGGCCCAGCGCGGAATGTCGTCTTGCAGTCCGTCCCTGTGGTTCGCGCTGAGGTGAGGTCCCTTGAGAAAGCCACCGCTGCAAGCCTCCTGCAAGCCCCCTTGTGTGAGGTCCCCTAGGTCCCCTGAAGGATGGCCCTGGGTTGTGCGTCCGAGACTGAGTGATGGCTGAAACAGCCGCACTGATTGGAGAGTTCGTCAGCTCGAGAGCCTCAGGGTCCACACCTAGTCTTTGAATATCGTTGCCCTTACAAGACGGTACAGTACCGTTCCGTATCTCTCGAGATACGATTCAAGGAACCCGGGAGTCAGCAAGGGCGATGATCCCATCGGCAATCCCCTGTCTGTGAGTACGTATCATGTAACAAACCTCTGACCTGTGTAGCTGTGCTTTGTTGTCCTACCGTGCGGCCTCAACTCGCTTCTCGCCCAGCTCTACTCTCAGTCAGGCTGCGCCATTTACACCCAGTAAGCCGTCGAAAACGGGCGTTTCCCAAACACCTGGGTTCCTGGACGTCATGGCCAGGGGGTACGTTTGTGAGGGTTGCTGGTGAGGTTGGCTAGTGCGGCGACGGCGTTTGTGAGAATAATGGGCCGCCCGTGCCGCCGAGAGGGACAGGAGGTTTTGAGAGAATGAGGTAGCCGGTACGAGAGGCATTGGTGATGTAACGTGTGGATGGCGAGTACCCACTACTGGGGTAAAACCATGTGGCAGGTACCTTAATCGCCCAGCCCGCAAACGACACCGTCATCACGGCTAGTGGGAGGAAGGAAGGAAGACTTCCTTCTCAACCATGGATGGACGCACGCACGCACATTGGAACCGCCCATCCACTCCATGGAGCACTATCCACAATAACCCATCCCTTACCTCATACCCCGAGAGTTTTACTACATTCACAATCTCTCAGAACACACTGTGGAACCCGAATTGTGGATAAGGGGAGAAAAATATGGCTCGCCACGGTTCCATCACTGACTCGGATTGGAGACGATGCCCAAAACCTTAGCGACCAAGGAAGGCATGTACGTACGTATCCGCGGCCCATCACCGAGATGTCAACAGAACCCGAGGCCAAGCAGGCAAGGCAATCAAGATGACATGACGGATTGGATATCCACACGGTATCTGTCCCTTGTTGATGTACCCTCAGGAGTCGGATCAGCAACTCTTTGTGGTCGAAGCTAAATCTATAAAACCCCAGATTTCTCCCACCGTTCTTGACGGTAGAAATCGTCATTCTCCATTCTATCCCCAGATTCCATATCCACCATCAGAACACAAGAGCTCGACCGACGAGTCATTGCTTCATCTCTCTCTGTTTACACATATAAACTACAATCTCTCTGCGTTCTTCTGAGCGCGTGCCTGAGCAGGACTTACCAACAAACCACCATTACACCCAAAATGTCTTCACAACAGACTCAGTTCTTCAAGGAGTCGCTTGCGACTCAGGAGATTCTCTCTGCTAAGCAGGAGATCGACTCTCCTATCGAGTCTTCCGATTCCATCCCAAGCTCTCCTGAGCTTGCCTCCTCAAGCTCCAGTGACAGCATTGCGAGCCTGGGCACTCCTGCCTCTCCCCTCTCTCCCCCCGTCGACAAGCCCGTGGCCGACTCCTTCGTCTTCGCCTTTGACATTGATGGCGTCCTCGTTCGTGGCGGACGGGCTATCCCCGAGGCTATCCAGGCCATGAAGGTCCTGAACGGCGAGAACGAGTACGGTATTCAAGTGTAAGTCGCTTTTCCCCTGCCCCCTGCCAGAGCCACGATCCACCAACCCCGGATTTTTTCTGGGTCGGTGGTCCACATAAACAAGATCGTGACTTTTATTCTGGGTGTTGAACTAGACACTAATGTACTCTTGACAGACCTCACATCTTCCTCACCAACGGTGGTGGCAAGACCGAAGAGGAGCGATGCGGCGACCTCTCTGGCCAGCTCAAGTGCGATATCAAGCCCGGCCAGTTCATCTGCGGCCACACCCCTATGCGGGAGATGGCTGAGAAGTACGGAACCGTCCTCGTCGTCGGTGGTGAGGGTGAGAAGTGCCGTCACGTTGCCGAGGGTTATGGCTTCAAGGACGTTGTCACCCCTGGCGACATCATCAAGCACAACTCTGCCACCACTCCCTTCCGCAAGCTCACCCCTGAGGAGCATGCCAACTCCCGCGAGCGTGACTTTGACAATGTCGTCATTGACGCCGTCTTCGTCTTTGCTGACTCTCGCGACTGGGCTGGTGATATCCAGATTATGCTCGATATTGCCATGTCCAAGGGTGGCCGTCTCGGAACCCGCAGCGAGACCTTTGACGAGGGTCCCCCCTTCTACTTCTCCCACAACGACGTTGTCTGGTCCGCCGCCCACGAGCACGTCCGTCTCGGCATGGGTGCCCTCCGCCGCATGTTCGAGGTTACCTTCAAGGACCTCACTGGCGGCAACGGTCTCCTGCACACCCACGCCTTTGGCAAGCCCCAGGTTTCGACCTTTGAGTTTGCTTCCCGCCTGATGGGCCAGTGGAGAAACACCGAGCACGGCCTCGTTGCTCCTCCCGAGACTGTCTACTTTGTTGGAGACACCCCCGAGAGTGACATCCGCGGCACCAACGCTGTCAACGAGAAGGCCGACAACGACTGGTACAGCATCCTCGTCAAGACTGGCGTCTACGAAGAGGGTACCGAGCCTGCCTACAAGCCCCGTGTCACCGTCAACAACGTCCTCGACGCTGTGAACCACGGTATCAAGCGTGAGATGGAGAAGAAGAAGGCTCTTGGCGCTTCCATCAAGTCCAACCTCCTGGCTGAGGCCACCGGCGCCACCGAGATCGCCGTGGACATGGACGGCATCACCATCTAAGCCAACTACCGCCTAGAGCGTATCTTCTTCAACATCTTTCGACAGTTTGGGATATCTTTACAGTTTGCGTTTTTGGGGTTCGGAAATCTTTCCTTTGTCACAGCCATGCGAAATGACGCTTTTCATCTTTTCTGCAACAAACCATCTGCATTCACGACACTCTGCAGATGCATCAGCGACGCGCGCAAAATTCACATGAAGTCTTTTTGCAAAAGACTTTTGAACAGAAAGAGAGCATAGACACATCATCCGAGATAGATTGCTATGTTTTTTCCTTCTAGATTGAGAGGCTTTTCCTTTTAGCTAGCTTCTCATGATGCACAACAAACCCTCTTATACCCTGATGAGCATCACATCAATTCAGATAGAATACAGCAAAAAGATAGAACAAAAAAAAGCAGAAGCTTCTCACTTCAATTACCAGTCCATTATTGTGAATGTTTTTCCACCCATGACATCTTTAGCAGTTACCTCCAACACAGCTCCTGAAAAGTCCCAGTTCCAAGGCAGTTCAATAACATGTGTACCAACTAATGTCGATCAAGTCAACAATGTGTTAAAATTAGTTATATCACCCCTTTTTTTCATTCTTGTAACTTGTCATAATATTTGAAAAGCCCGCACAATCATCAAACACTGTCCCAAAAGTCCCTCACCTGAAAACGCCAATACCTGCCGTGTCAACTCGATCATTTACTCATACTGGCCTCTTGACACTGTCCTCATAATACCGCATCATCCCTGACCCAATCCATGCAGACCGAAATCCACAATTATGCTTCAAAAGGTAGTACAAGCTGGCGCCCGGGGATGTGAAGTTGTATGCAAGGCCAAGGATATACCTGCTACTTGGAGAGGTGATGAGTTCTTCCCTCCTCATGGATGCTTCCCCAGTTGCACCGTCTCCACCGTAAGGGAGTCCTTATCTGTACAGGCTGTCTCGACATATCCACCTGGCAACTTCGGCGTCTTACCCAGTACAGCATGAACCCCTACGTCAGCCGTGGAGGAGAAGTAGGCAGGCAGGTAGGTAGGCTGTGGCAGCTTACTTGTATGTCATTGCACATTGTATAGATTCACTCCCCGTCGCCCTCAGCCGTGTCTGCGCCCTGGCTTGCGCTCATATCACCACCCTCCTCTTTGAAAGTGAAGCCTCCCCACTGCGAGGTAACCGCCCAGCCAGTCGCCTCGACGACGCCTTGCCTCTGGCCCCTCTGCTGAAGGGCCTCCTCGGCGCTGATGCCAAGTGAAAACCCGCGGACGTTCTCGCGATCGACCCGTAGCCATCCCTTCCAGCTCGCAGTGACGTCTCCAGCGCCGTGTCCTCCCACGACGACGGTACCCCACCACTCGCGCCCGGCGCTGGCCTGCGCTGCGTCGCCGTACAGCAGGACGCCCTCAGCTTCAGCTACCAGAGCTCGCAGCTGGTCCTGGGTACCTCGAGCCGGCCGTTGTACGTAAACGTGTCGTGCGTGAGACGGGGAGCCGGTGAGACGAGTGGCATCAAATCGGCCCTCGAGGTCGATGACAAGGACAGCGTAGAAGTGAGGAGGGCCGATTAGGGTGGATATCAGCTTGTAGAGGAGTGGGAGATGGCGACCAGAGATACTGATGCCGGCAGCTTTTGTGGCTTGGAAATGACGGGCTGCAATTTCGTCAAGTGGTTGAATATGTGTGAGTTTCTGAACATGAGATTGGGGCTGAGTTCGAGGTCGGGCGCCTGGTAGTGTTGAATCCAAGGCGAGTGCTGAGCGTAGGCCATGGAGTATCTACTAACTGTTTAGCCTACTGTCTTTATGATATGAGAGTGAGTAATGGGAGTAAAAATATCAGTGCAAATGTATGCCGGTCATCGCCCTCATGTATATTCGAGCTGGATGTGATGATGAAGCAAGCAACTCGATTACATGCGTGGTTACAGGATGTTTTCTTGGCTAGGGCAGGTCAAATGAGAGGGTTGATACATATGTAATCAACGGAAGAAAGCGGATTTGAGCGTGATATTGGATTGATGATTGTGAAGTGTATTGGTGATGTGTTGGTGTTGGACGTGGATAACCAAAAAAGGTAAAGAGCTCAGGCCCGCCAACCTTCAAGTTCTTCAACTCACCTCTTCCAGACTCGCCTCCTCAACCTCGCCCAACAGCCGCGCTCCAGTCACGGCCTCCATCTCGATAGAGACCAAGGAGACTTCGTGAGAGACGTTGCCCGAATAATCAGCGATCAGCGATCACCGCCTCAAGATGGGCTACCCGTGTCAGGTCTTCCACGCCTCTGAGCTGCCCGAGCGTGTCCAGACCGACCTCAAAGGCCGCAAGCGCAAGCTAGAGAGCGGCGTGCGCAACGTCGACCTAACCGGATGCGAGCTCCTCGAGATGCTGCAGTACAAGTGCGAGATCAAGGAGCCAGTTAAGTGGGATAGCCCTGTGCAGTGCTATGCCGTTGATCGACTATTCCGAAAGTGAGTCTTTTGCCCCGCTGCAAAGTGCTGACTGGCCTCACACTTCTGGTGTAGGTCTGTCTTGAGTGATGCCGGTTTTCTAACTTTTTGATTGTGCGGTAGATGCAAGGATCGAAAGGGAACGTTTATGGTTGAGACGACTGCGTGGGAGGGGAGAGATTATCCAGAGGCCGGCAGCGCCGGTCAGAAAAATGACGGCAGAAAGGACGGCAAGGACAAGACGCCTCCGCAACATTACCAATGGTCGTCGAGTTGGCATTCGCCCGACTCGGCTCGGTAGTGAATTTCATCTATGAGCATTAATTAAATCATTAATTGAGCTCGTATGCTGGGCTTTCTTGGAGAGCCTGGTGGTATGTTGCGCAAACCGGCAGTCCCCGTCACGGCATCTCACCAACCTCCAGGACGATACGATAGAGCCTGATTCTTGACACACTTCAGCAACTATTACAATCGGGCAGAGCGGAGGAATGGATTCGTCTACGTATAGGTCTTGGTACCATCTGGATTCTCGCATCAACCGCAAACATTGAGTCATGAGGAAACAGCTGGATGACGTATCGGGGAACGATTTAGTCATCCGCGAACATTACCACTTTACGAACAAGCTTGCAGAATACGTGGAAAGCTTGGGATTGACTGCCATCAACTACGGAGGCTTTTGGTTAATCAAAAATTTGATCACTGAACGATCTTGGGTGAGCCGAGGGTAGAGGGACCTTGTGGTCTGACGTTCGTCGAGATGCATGAGAGTATGCCCAATCTACGCAGTGTAACAGACATTCCCCCTTTACACATCAATGGCACATCAAATAAATCAAAGCACATGTCGACTCGGTTGCCCTTGCCTATATCTACAGATTGTCCGGCGACCGTTTCAGATGAAGCCTTGGTATTCTGCTGCTGCTCTCTACCCAGCTACACGACAAACGAAAAAAACGTTGACGAGCCCTGTTTCACTCCTCGGTCTAAGTGCACTCCATCCTCATTGAACCCCTCAGATATTGCCCTAGTTCGTCGCTATTCTCTAGTTGTTCTTCTGAGCGGCCCGCTCCTCCTCGAGCTTGATGTAGTAGTTGTCGCGGGCGTTGGTTCGGGGCATGTGGAAGCCGTACCTGCGTCATCATCGTCAGTCCCGTCCCGTGTCGTGAAGCAGCGCAGTCGTTCCGTGGTGTTCTTACCAGAAGAAGTTGGCCATGACGAAGCCAGTGCCTGTTGACGATGCTAGTCAGCCCAGTTGCTCCCCACCAACCACATCACGCGAATTGTCAGCGCCCTCCAATTGTTCCTCCTCTTTCCCCAAAAACAATTCGCAATTGATCCAATTCGACCGAGAGGCGAAGGTAATTCGACGTACCGAGGGCGATGCTGAGGTCCAGGACGAGGTTTCGTCGGAGCATCTATGACAAGAGAGTCAGTCCACGAAAAGCTCTAC
>JABCKD010000477.1:0-41250 GCA_013186415.1 Fusarium sp. NRRL 66088
CCTTCTAGGACTCAAGTCCTAGAAGTCCTAGATACAAGTCTAGGACTTGAAGGTTTAATCTGGGAGGCAACAGTTCCATCTAACCATTTTCAACAATATCATTCATCATGAACTCCTCCGTCAAGACCCTTTGCCGCGCCGCTGTCGCTGCCCCTCGGGCTCTCCGCCTCAACGTCAACCAGGCCAGACTCCTTAGCACCACCACCCCGGATGCCGCCAACGGCCGTGAGGGCGCGGTCCACGACCCCATCATGGACAAGTTCTGGCGTGCGGAGACTGTCTCCCCCGCGGCCCCCACCGTGAAGGCCTCCGCTCCGGCTGCCGGCTCTCCCTCCACATCGACCTTTACGTCTCGCGACCCTCCTCTGGGTACCTCTGTCTTTGAGCCCGCCATCGCCCCTCGCTGGTCTGAGTAAATGGCGTCAGTCTCCCTCGGGCAGGTATCCTGCAGTAGGATGATGCTTCGCCCATTGGGCATGGCCAAGCCAAGCACCAAACTATACAACACCAGGCGATTCCATTCCCATCACCCGGGAACGCTTTGAACGAGCCAGAGAATGGTGACAATACCCCGTCACCTCACCCGACTTATACCCCACCATATCAATCCACGTTCGGCAATGGTGGTTGGGAGACTCCCGGCCAACATCACCAACACAAGACAGGTTGACCAAGACAAAAAAGACACCTTGGCCCTTGAACGCGGCTAGGCGAGTCTAGGTCAACATGATCTATTCTGTCTTACAGAATTACCCCTGTATATTACATTGTTTGACCACTAGGATTGGGAAATTGCCGGACCATTTACCGGCATAGGAAACTGGACTGGAACAAAGGCCATCCTATTACCGAGCCATAATGAGGCTCCCTTGGCCAAGTCCAAGCTGCTTTTAGCGTAGCGTGATGAATTAAATGAGTTAAATTGTTAAACCAACCGCCGTGGCGGCTCTGCACCCAAGATGATGGTATCCGTCCCGTCCCGTCCCATGAACATTCATTCGTCATGTTGAAACATTAGTGATCAAGCAACAATGCATTATAGACCCAATTAGTTCAATACTTATCGAGCCTCTTTTCTAGACTCGGAAGTTCGAGAACTTGATCTTTAGTGTTTCAGTGTGGTAGGGATACAAAGGCCGGCCGCAGTAGTGCAGCGGCTTCCAACATGAATCCTTATTTCATGAACGAATCGAATGATGCGGATCAATCGCATTCTTCCCGGTTTATTCTACTCGCTCATCCAACACATTTGCTCTATGATGATGAAAATCCTGATCATAAAAGGCGGATGCATCCCTCTTAGACTTCTCGTGTTTCCCAAAGCCCCAAACTCTTTATCCAACAACTGGAGAAATTAGACTCAGATAACCTCGGCCGGATGAACCTTGGTAACAGGAACACGACCAATGTCAGACTTTAACCCCTTGCCCTAATGCACATTTATCTCTTAGTCAAACTTACCATTTCCGTGGGATCGGTAATCTCAGCTTATTCGGTCCGAGGCGGCGTCCTCGAGTAATGGATCTTCCTACTCAGCGTAGGCACATGAAATTGAAGTCAATTACTCGGGCAGTGCCTATCTTTCATGTGATATTTACTATTGAAACAGGGTCGATCAATACCCGATAGCTTTTAAGTCGGTCAGCAGGCCATACGAGTAAAGAGACGACTGTATGATATGCATCACCATGCGTCAATAGTTCGTTGCGCCAGCCAAGCTTGTGAAATGGAGGGTGATCATTATAGCTACATACCAAGCAACGACTTGGTCATAAGTATTTGGTCTCGACGCTCTCTCGTCTCTAGGAAACTTCAAGTTTTTGTCACTCGTTGTCTATAAGACCGTACATTCTCTTCGTCCCTCGTCGCAGAAGTCATTTCGTATCTGTCGCTCGTTTCCTTTACTCCAACATGAAGTTCTTCAGCGCCGTCTCTGTCCTGCTTGCCGCAGTGGCTGGGCCTACCTTGGCAATGCCCAACGCGAACCCAGGTAACCCCCCTCCATGATCATAATGAATGCTCTTACAAGAAGACCTAGGGCTTTCTCCCATTGTTGACTCCCCGAACCTGGTCGCTAGAGCCCCCGGCGATGATCCCACCACCACTGTCAAGGTCCCAGGATCTGATGTAAGTCTCCCACGGGTTGTGTAATGCACAGCTCAGCTGATCAATGATTAAGAAAACCACGACAAAGATACCACCTGCGAGAGGTGACGGCTATTTGAAGCGTTTTGTCCAAAACACGCTTGATGAGATGGACTCTGTAAGCCAGAACACCACCCAGTATATGGTTTAGCTAACGGATTAGGGCGAACTTGACTGGAACCTTTTGGCTCAAGACGCTGTCAAGGTTTCTGGCCAGATAATGACCTCCGTCGATTTAAATACCATGGTGGAAGAGATGCTTCGACATATTGCCAACTATGTTCGCTATTTTGTGGTGAGTCTTCCCAGGTGAGACCGAGCTGAGACAGTGGCCAACATGAATCTCAGAAGGGGATGTCACCTGTAGATGCAATCTTCGAGATGATGTTTAGCGTTGTCAAAGCGCTCATCGCCAAGGTCAGCCCGAACACCCTGGTGCAGATGTCCATGTCCATGACAGGATATCTTGTGTCAGCGATGGACTTTGACTCGGCGATGAGGATCATTTTTGAGTTTTTGAATGGATTGATCTAATGGATTCAAATGCCTGTGAAGGACAAGGCAACAAGGCGCTCTGAGTTCTCTTTTGTGGTACGGTAGTCGTTCAGCAAGCAGTTGGTCTTTGACCTGCTGCACCTCTCATTTGGTTGTCATCTTTGGTGTCATCTCACAATCTTTTCATTGCATATACGTCTCCTGCAAATCTATAATACAGATGCCATTGGCCTGACGAACTATGTCTTTTCTGGGCACTGAAATGTCTCATTCGTCCACCTTCAAGTAGTCCTTCAAAGCTTCAGTCAGAGTCCTCCCTTCCCGTAGCGGCACTGCCTCGCCCTTTGTAGCCAAACCAACTTTATTGTGCCAGACGACTTTCATTCCTGCATTTGTAGCGCCTTCAACGTCTCCAGCGCTGCCCGCGACAAACAACACCTCACTCGCCTCAAGGCTCATGGCGGTTAGAATGGCCCGATATGCCTTGTCGATCGGTTTATAAAACCCACTCTCCTCAGCCGTAATGGTGGTATCGAATTTGAACGGGCTGTCAACATCCAAGCTGGCATACTTCTCAACTTGCTGGGTAGCCAAATGCCCCAGATGTTTCGAACAGTTGGTCACCACGCCTAGCTGGAAGCCTTGAGATCTGAGCGTCTGGAGTACGGAGGCAGCCTCGGGCCAAGGCTTCAGATCTTCCCAATTCTGAAGCAGAGCATCTGGAGCTGAGCTCGGCAGTCCGACGTCAGAGGCAGCTTGCCTCACGAGGGTTTCATAGGGAAGGTAAGCGCCTGTGCCGAAAGTGATTTCGAGATAACGACCGCGCCAGCGTCTACCTTCTTCCTCGCTCTTAGCGGGCGTTGAAGCGTTCCACAAGCTCCAAGAGTCGAGAAGACCGGTGAGGAGATCGAAAATGATGGCGCGAGGCTGCCAGTCAGGGTTGGATGCTACCATGGCTGGATGAATAGGACGAGATTTGGATGTCTTGTTCGAGAGTGAGAATGAGTTGGAATCGAAACGGGGATCTAATATTTATGTCCCATAGGCATTACTCCTACTAAATTAGAATCCTAGTAGGAACTTTGACGTCATGTAGTATTCCACGAGTCTGCCGGATTTGTTGACCAAACTGAGATGCAGAATCATGAAGGTTGTCACCTGACCTTGCCGTCGCTACTGCACACCAAAAAAGGTAAAGTCCATGTCGACGGAGTGGAGCCTAGGGCAAGTTGACAAGAGGGTAGGTAGTCTAGTCAGGTACGTTAAGGGGAGTTGAACATCTCGCTCAACGTTTCCGCATCACGTCATGTCACAATCTTGTCGCCAGGCTGCGTTGTGAAATCTGCAGTGTTGGCTTGGGAAAGCACGTCATGTTTGAAGGCAGCGATATAGTCCTCCAAGAGGATGTCCTTGGGTGTAAGTGTCGACATTGTGTTGTCTGACCTTCAGTTGTTTGATGGAAGGAATACTCGAAATTCTGTTGATAAAGGAGATTGGGAAGGGGGAAGTAAATGGTATTTGGTTCCTCTAGGACGCGGCGCAGGCAGGGGCAATGAAGATTAATTCAAAAAATGAAAATATTAAAGAGTTCCTCCAGGGAACAAAGTGAACTGAGTAACAGACGAGAAGGATGGTGGTAGAGAATGGCGTCGTGGAGAAACGGGAGTGGAAGCTGGCATTTATTGAAAAGCCTAATGGCACTAGTCATTGCAATTCTTCTTAATACGAGAAATTTCTTGACACGAGCCATTGACGTTTCGGTCCGTGATGGATTTCTTTGTGCTTAAAACCTCCCAGGGATGGCCTTTAGTTGCTCAACGCCTCGCATATCAACGTCCACGACCACAATGCGCCTCGTTACTGACGTCGCCGTAATGGTCTGCCCAGACATCCCTGCGGTGTGGTCACCGTACGTACCATATATGGCGAATTCGCCGCGGGAGGTTATGTTGAGGAACTTATCCGAGGATATGTAGTAATGACTATCTAAGCTGAGGTGTTCATCGGTCGGTCTTTTCGTGGTATGGTGTGTGGCGATTGTGAAAGAGTCAGGTCGTGCACTGGGCCGAACATGTGCTTTCTGTTATAGTTGAAGCCCGGCCCTCGATGGGATACCTGAGCCAGAAGTTCGTCCACTGGGCCTCATCTATATACTTGCTACAACTACAACGAAGAATATTAGATGTTTGATAGAGTCACACTTGTTTGTTGAGGGACCACCTGACAAAGTTTGAGCTGAGACCTGTCGTCACCTTAACAAAGATTCTTATTGCGGAGAAGGAGCAAGCAAGTACGGCGATTGTGTTAGCGAGTTGCGAGACGAGCACTATGAAAGCATTTGAGGCATCTAGAAGGCACCATGAATTAGAAAACCGGTCATGGTTTTATTTTCGATTCTTTGAACCATGAACATGGCCCTGGGCGCTAACACGAAAGACCTCCCTCACAGGACCCACGTTGCAGTCTTGACATCATAATAATCGAACATGTCATGCTTGCCTATTGCCGCCACTCACAATGGCAACGGCCGTATAAGTTGAAGGGATATTTTTCCCCAACTGAGGCGGGCTTTGCTTGGCCGAGATTATGCCGTTTAGGACACATGCGACGACTGGTCTTGCCATCACCCATGCTGGCATCTCTCTACCCCAAACGCGCTGGTAGTTGGGTCTAAGAAAAATAAGACACTGGTACAAGGGCATAATTTTATGCCTAAAGTGAATATTATTATAAAGTAAATTATTTCCTTATAATAATAAAGTATTTCCTAAGAGTTAGGAGGGGCGCTCACCACAGCTCGGGGAAAACGGCCCCTAGCAGAGATACCTTGCCCTTTTGGTGTCTTATTTTTTTTCTCGGCCCGTGTGCCCCTGCGTCAACTGTGAAATTAGCCCATCTTCATGTGCTGATCGCTAATCTGGCCCCAAGTTCCACCCCGCAATCAGGAGGGCCGTCGCACAGGTTATCACAACTGCATGCTTGACTCAACTTGCCATTGTTCTGATCCTTCGTGATATCTTCAACATGTTCAATGCAATCGCTTCCTCTTTCTCCCGCTCCTCTGTTCGCCTGGGGACGGGAAAGTCCCTCACATGACCAGGATACCAGGATACCGTCATGCCCCCCCCCCCCGTTTGAAGCAGCTTACCGTGAGCAAACAACGAGACGCCCCTGATGGACAAACGCGTGCGAGGGAGATGGGTCTTGGTCTGCCCAAGTGATGAGCGATGGAAAACTCTGCTCATCATCCTCTCTCGCGTTGAAACGCCCGCATCAACATGACTGGGGTCAAGTCGACACCAGAGTCTATGTCCTGGGTCGTCTCGGCCAGCGACTGTAAGTTCTCTTTCATCCTCTCCTGACGTGGCCTGGCTTTGGAACCAAGAACTACCTCTGTAGAGTTCTAGACAGTCTGCTAACTACTGCTGTCTTTAGATCAATCCGAGCCCGAAAATGGCGTTCTCCAGCCAGTACCTGACCACGAGCGTCCCCCAGAAGCATTCGACGATGATTTCGAGTTCAATTTGCGCGACATGACATCCGAGTCCGACGTGGACAGGAGCCCCAGTGCCCTTGACACGACCGAAGGTGCTGCCTTCGAAGAGGAATACCTAGGCACCGATGGAGGCATAGTGCCTCCTGAACGCGCAATCGCTGCTGCAGCCCTCGCAAGGCTGGCCAACGTGTCAACGACAAGCCTCACCAGTCGCCTCCCATATTCGACCCATGGTCCTTCCCCGATAAAGGCCCACGAAGACTATTATACCATCCAAGACCTGGTTGACCATCGAATCGATCCCTCTGACCCAACAAGAGTTCAGATCCGAGTCAAATGGGTGGGTCTTGAGATACAGACCTGGGAAGACGAGTGGCGTCTCCAGGAGGATGCGGCTCGCACGCTGTATGCCTACTGGAGGGCCGAGGGTGGACGTTGGTGTGCCCTGAACCTCGGCCCTGACGCTGTCTACCATGTTTTCCGGGTTCTTGCTAGCCGTGGAGAAGGCGCTAAGCGGCAGTTCAAGTGTCAGTGGGTTGGATATCCTGCCACTGAGCAGCAGTGCTCGTGGGAGTCAGAGGTAATTGTCAAGGCGATAGCTAGGGATGCTCTCGCAATCTACTTTGATAAGGTGTATGAGTTTCAGTAGCTTTTATAGTTCTACTCAATCATGTACTTGAACATAATCAGGAACATTTGATCCACTCCTCGTCTTAGGCGCGTTGGACGAAGCGCTTCAGTCGCCCTTCTGTGCAGGATTTGCAGCGTCCAGATACCCCTTCTTCAACGTCCCTCCAACTAGCACCACAAATGGAATCATGGTGGAGCAATTCTTGAAGCGTACAAAACACAACCGAAAACTTTGAAAACGAGACAGATCATGGACGACGTGACGTGGCGTTGAACATTACATCAATAGCGCTACTAGTGCTACACTAGCAAACTCCCCAACTCGCTCGCATACAAAGCTGAACTGACCGCCTTAAGTTTACAGGCAGTAATCGTGCTTGCCAGCAGAGTTGACCTGACATCCGTTCTTACAGAACTTCTTGTACTTGATGCTTCCGTTGGTGCCGCATGCGAAGAGAGCGTTGGTAAAGTGCTCCTTCTTGAAGCAGGTCGTCTTGGTAGCTCGGGTGAGTTCGTCCGCAATGGTGGAGTAGTATCGGCCTAGGAGGGATATTTGTTAATATTCTTGATAGCTGATGGCGTCAAAAGGTCGACGTACCAATATCCATCAGGTAGTGACCGCAGTGATCGAGGTTGGGGGTGCAGTTTCTTGCCTCGCCAAAGGTAGCGAGACTGGCCACGAGGGCAAGAGGGAGAAAGCTGATCTTCATCTTGTTGGAGTGTGTGATGTAGTTGACTTGAAGTTTAGAGTTTGTGTGGTGGTGAAGAGACATGATGGTGTTGATGCCCCAGAGGTATATAAGCTTAAAGCAAGCTAAGCTGGTAGTCAGGGGCTCCAGCCACAAGTCTGCCTTGTAAGATCTAGACTCTAAGGTTAAGGGGCCTGGAACTGATCGGTTGGATGCTATCGCGAGTCGAGCGTTATTGTCTCTCAGCCGCAAACGCCACTCCGTCGGACTACGGACATGACGTGGGTCATCTCACCGGATCAAATTGTCCCGGTTGCAGATGGTGAAACAGCCTCGAAGATATCAAGAGATTATTTTGAGTAGAAAATAGGCCAAGACTGAGGTTCACTGGCCAAGAGATCCTATGCATATAGGTCAACAGGTCAGACTTGGCGCAGCCCTTTTACCACCAGCTGGCTCATGATGACCCGAGGTCCCGAGACCCCCTGACGGCTAAGCGCCTCCTTAGCCTATCTGCAGCTAGGAACGAGACTAAATGCATACCTTAACCAATAGCGCCAGCCAGCTCGCTAATTCATACTCTGAGGAGGAAAGTGCTGAGTGTTTACCGCCTCGGGGGCGTTGAACGACTGGAGGAATCTGGTTCAAGTGATGGCCGGGAAGATCAATTTCGGGGACCTAAGATCATCTCCACCATCAGCTGTAGGGCTTACTTCGTACTTTATTCCGCACTAGGATTCGCTCGATCTCATATCGCAGTCTGCCTGAAGATAGGGACTTTCTTGTCCTCGCACAGTTCAGTGTTCCAAGCGATCCAAGAGCTGCATACCTAACTCTTTGTTCTGGTTCTTTTCAACTCTCGTGTAACTACTACTAATCCAAACCTGGAGGAAGAAGCTCGACATCGTATCCATGAGCCCTGATATCATCCAGCAGCCATTCAATTGGGGTGAAATAGCCCGATTCATTTCTGGGCACGTCTTCTCCAAGTTCTCCTCCACCACTCGAGATTCCAAAAACGCGGCCAAACCTATCAAACACACAAGACCCAGAGTCACCAGCGGCCGAGAACATCTTCCACCTGTCCAAACCGTCCCAGCGCTCCTTATCCCCCAGAACGCACCACTCTTCGAACTCAAATGTGATATTTCCATGGGTTCTGCGCACAATTGACAATGCCTCAGCGACCGATCCGGTCGTCAAATCAGTTGCCGCGCCGTGCTTCATCACTACGATAGGCGACTTCAATGGGGGTGTAGTGGAGTTAGGGTCTTTCAACTCCTCTTCTGCCACTGTGTCCTCGACTTCGCCGGCGTGGTTTAGTATGTCATAGGAGAGTAATCGTAGTCGTAGCATTGTATCTGTACGGCCCTCTCCTATAAATATCTTGTTTCTTAGACACGTCAGTTCGGTCTCGTGTTTGCCCTGGTGCAGCTCGATCAATGCCCAGTTCCGAAGATGTCGGGCGCCCATTTTCGATGTACCGACGCTATATGGAGGTGAAAACACGACATGTCCGATGATGCGTGATGCAGGGTCATCTAGCTCTTGAAGCTTACGCAGCTCCTGTTCACAGAACGCTATCCTGAGCTTGGCACTCTGCAACCTGGCATCGATATTCACCATTTGCTTGGGGAGATCAGACCCTTTCTCCAGCCACTCAACGCAGCTAGTCTCGCTTTTGATGCTGAGTTCCATGGAGTGTTTGCGTTCGCGGAGTGTATCTTCACCGGGCTGAATGATGGCCCAGCTTTCCTTGGTGCCGTCGTGTCGGTATTCTTTGTTGGGCAACTCGTCCCAGAAGACAACATGCCGACAAGTTAGCAGTAGTATGTCTCCAGTGTCTTTTCTGCGTAGATAAAGTCCCTTGGTGCCTTCGTGAGTTGGTTGATTGAGTGGTGCAATTGATAGTCCAAGATAATCACTGAAGAGTGCGCTGTTCTCAATGTCGTCGCGTGTTGTCCCAGTTACCGTAGATATTAACTTGGGTGCTGTTTCTGGTGCGACAGAAGGGTTAGAAACCGATCCTTGAGCACGCGGTTGACTTGAGCTGGTTGATTTCGTCATCTTTTGCATCGAGGTTAAGGATGTTCTGTTTTTTGTGAAGGTGCGGTTGGTTATGCAAAAAGACGTGCTGCATCTGGAGGGCTTCTCGGTTGTTTAAGTAGTGACGTTTAGCCTTCATCTCCAAGCTTGAGAAGACGCAAACTCTGATTTTACAGCTGACATGAACTGTCAAGGTTTTTCCGTGCGATGGCCACATAAGAAGGAAAAGTTTTCAAGTCATGCAGCGATTTCTCAACATATTAGAATCGCATTCCCATTAGGTGTACGGAGTGTTCTGTATTCTCTTGCTGCTTCTCCTTTGCATAGGCAGAGCCATGGTGATGGTGTGGCTGCCGGTTCCAGGCCTAGTATTACGTTACACGGAGAGAACCTGACACCTTGGGGAAATACTGGCTTCACCGAGTCTTTTATAAATCTGGGCGGTGGCACATTGCGAAGAGCCTTTGGGCGCGTGTACAATGTCCAAGAAAATGCGGAGGCGAGAACAAGAGAGTCTGTGTTTTTGGTCACGGGTTGTTTGCGCATGCGACATCGTGACGAAGCCCTCAGGGGGCAACAGATACAGCAAGAGGCCTACGCTAAATTTGCCCACAGCAGGCTTCACTTCATTCAACAGCGCGCAATGAGTCCGTGTCAAGTTCTTGCACAGCCCCAATTGATCCGGATTGGGTATGACATCACCGGCTACATCGGTCACAGTTAGCAGCTTCAGCCCTACGAACAGGGGTTAAGAGCTATTAATACAATACGAGCTGACCACACGCCATGCCACGACATCACGTTGATTGAAGCCGATGATTGGCCACCATGAATAGGCAGATCTTGATGGGTGATGATGAGGTTCTTTTAGTTTGTCTGTCAATTCCCATATTTAAGTCAATCTAGCTACTACATCCAATATGCCTTCATCCTCAGCGTTGTGTTACGTTGCTTTCCATTGCCTGTTTATATAAATTTCCTTCACATTCTCTATGGTAAGCGATTTGTTCCTCCAATGGACTGGCATAAGGAGCCGTGACACTAACACGATTTTAAAGGCGTCCCAACGACTGGAATCTACCTTGGAAAGGGCACCGGAAAACGAGAAAATCACAGAGTAAGTTTACGAGTATTTGTATTAGTGAATCATGAGCTGATTTCTTACAGCATCAGCACTGTGTATGGACCAAGCCCACGAAGCACAGGCGGCAGCACACACCAAGAACTTCTCCAAAAGCTCTATGGTCCCTCTCACTACCACTTCAAGAACAGTCACCCTCAGCATATCGAAGGCACATGTGAATGGTTCACTAGCCACCCACGGTTCCATCTTTGGAGAGACAGCGAATCCTGCAGCCTTCTCTGGGTCACTGGGGAGCCGGGCTGCGGAAAGTCGGTCCTTTCAAGATACCTAGCCGACGAAGTTCTGCGAAATCTGTCATTGTGTTACTTTTTCTTCAAAAGTGATGTTGAAGGACAAAACACTGCAGAGGATGCCCTTTGTTGTATCTTGAGACAGCTGTTAGAACAAAGACCACAGCTTCTGTCAGATCGCATCTTTCAGCTTCTCGAAGACGATGGCGATAGTGTACGGGGATCTACCCGAAGATTGTGGCGTATATTGATCTCGGCGGCCTCGAAAAATACGGCCAGTCAAATTGTGTGCATTCTAGATGGCCTCGATGAATGCCAGGAGCAAAGCAGACGGCTGCTTGTCGAAACCCTCAACGGTTTCTTCGCCGAAGCCCACACTACCCCGAGGCTGAAAGTCTTGATGACGAGCCGAACACTTTCTCATTACGAGCGACGATTGTACAAACCGACATCAACTATCCATCTGGGACGGGACCCTCAGTCAGACTTTGGGAGCCTTGGCGCCGAGATTGACCTCGCAATCTCCTCCCGACTGGCAGGTTCAAAGGCAATGCTGAAGTTGACAGAGCCTGAACAGAGGAGACTGGCTATGGAAATCAAACAAGTTCCCGAGCGCACCCATCTCTGGGTTTTTCTCCTTCTTGAATATCTCTCCAACTCCCCTGATCAGGTCAGGGAATCTTACCGAAACCTCCCCACAACAGTCGATGATGTCTACGAGAAAATTCTTTCCGCAAGCCCAAGGCCGATGAAAACGAGAAAATTTCTGCAAATCGTCATTGCGGCAGTGCGACCTCTGACTCTAACTGAGATGGCAGTGGCTCTGGCTGTCGAGGAGGGACACACATCACAGAGCGAGTTGGACATTGAACCCGATCATCATTTTCGCCAGACACTTCAACGGCTCTGCGGTCCTCTCGTTTCTGTCATCGATGGCAGGATATACCTGTTTCATCAGACCCTGAAAGCATTTCTTACCAGAGAAGAAGCCACAAGCTACTCCTCCAAGACTTCACTCGTCAGCCAGGCGACCAATGGCCACAAGTGGTCGTCTTCAATCTCCCCGAATAGTTCCAACAACCTGCTGGGGCGCATCTGTACTCGGTATCTCCTCTTCACCGACGTTGAAGACTACTTCCAGAACCCCCTCGGAAACATCGAAAAGCTACGCACCAAGCCGCTGGAGGGTCTCTCAGAGAACTACCCTTTTCTTGGATATGCGTGGGAGAACTGGGCTATCCACTCGCGACAACCACTGGGCGACGATGATCACGGTGATGATTCTCATGTGCAACAAATGCTCCAGCTTTGTTCTCCGCACAGACTCTCGACTCTGATTTGGCTCAGGCGGAAGTGGTGCCACCCAAGATTGGACGCTGAAGACGTGACGAGACTCATCGTGGCATCTTATCTAGGACTCTCATCAGTAACACAACATCTACTGCGAGTGGATACGACGGAACCCAACGCAAGAGATGGCATCTTTGGACGATCTGCCTTGTCTTGGGCGGCAGGAGCCGGGTTTGAAGCCGTCGTCAAAACGTTCATCGAGACACAAAAGGCCATCAAGAGGAGAAGCTGGCTGGAGCGTCTATTGGGTACCGGCAACATTCAAGTGGACTCGAAGAGCAAGCCACCTCGCACTCTGAATGTCAGTCACCGACCATGCACTCCATTGGGATGGGCTGTGCGGTTCGGACATGATGGGGTCGTTAAGCAGCTCATTGCGACCAACCAAGTCAATGTCGATGATAAGATGCTATTTGATGCGGCGAGGGAAGGATACTTGGGTATAATGGAAGCCTTGCTTGCGACAGGTCAGGTAAGGGTTGACGCGAAGGACCTTTTCAGGCGAACCCTCTTATCACATGCATCAGAATCTGGCCACACTGAAGTGACCAAGTATCTGCTTTCTCTGGGAGGCTATGATATTGATGGGAGGGACGTGGCGGGGCGAACGGCAGTAGGATACGCTGCACGAGCTGGTGAAGATGAAGTCTTGGTGCAGTTGCTGGCCACAGGCAAGGTTGACGTCGACTGCGAAGACAAAGCCCAACGTACACCATTGTGTTACGCGGCGGAGCAAGGCCAAGATATTTGTGTCAAGCTGTTGCTTGAAACAGGCAGAGTAAACGTCAATTTCCGAGACGAGAGAGGTGAGACGCCATTGTCTCTGGCAGCGGGTCAGGGAAAGGAGGAATGTGTCAAGTTGCTGCTTGCTACAGGGAAGACAAACCTTGATACCGAGGATTACATGGGAAGAACGCCACTGGATATTGCATCGACACGTGGCTACGAGGGATGTGCTGCGTTGTTGGAACAGCAGATGGAGGCGGCAACGTGACGAATTCAGCAAGAAGTTAAAAGTGAGATCAAATAGTCATGTGTATAGGCCTTTAATTATAATTCTTAATATATATAATACTCCTTTTGTTCACATCCTTTTACCATTGGGCTTTTATGTCGTCGTGAAGGCAATTGTTTGCTGCTCTTGCGTTTGATACCGCTTGATTGCCCCCTAGAATGGAAGCATCGTGTCACCATCATCGAAAATGACATCTCTAGTGTTTCTCTGAGGTTTAGTGAGGCTTAAAAACATCAAACCTTCCAAGACTTGCCCGGTTGACTCAGACCAATGGTCAGTAAGGTTAAAGGGGCCGAAGCTGGCCGGCAGCAAAGTCAATCCGAAACAGTAGTGAATTAAACTTACACATTAGATACAGAAACAACAAGAAAAATGTTCTCGCACATTCGAAATCACTTGAACAGCCGTCCTCTTTGGTTCGGCGTGTGTCTTTCAGTTGGTGCATGATCCAACGAGGTAGGGCGCTCAACATGCTTGTCATGTTTGAGCCAACATTGTCTCAATCTCATCAAGAGTGCTCATCTGCTGGACTTGAAGAGTGGGGGGGTTCTGAAGGCGGAGTGGTTGTTCCAGCTGGCCCAGAACCGCATGATGGCGCTTGAGCAGCTGCAATGAGGGAGGAAGGGTTAGCTTGTGTTTCTTGGTGGTGTTGAGACATATTATTGATACCTTGATTGGCTGTATTCCATGTTTTCGTTAAAATAACTGCGAGTAGAAGCAATACAAGGTCCTTGGTTGAACATTTTCTCTCTGGCCAACGTATATCATCAATCACAAAGAAAACATGCTGGCTCTCAAGCTTCAGTAAAGATGTCAAATTTGGTGAGCCTGTCTGACAGGTCTTCTACAATGGCAATACTACTTACGCTGCCCTTAATCACTCGCCATTTACAATAATAGTACCGTCAGTCCCAGGACGTGGTGCACCAGTTGCCTTCTTCCCCATGAAGCCACCAGCAACCAACTTGAGTGCACTCGAAAACGGATCATCCTTGGTTTTGGATGCCGCTGTTAACCCAGCAGCCTCGAATGCCTGTTCAAAATCCTTTCTGATGTCTTCAAAGTCCTCAATCCCCACGGAGACACGGATGAGATCCGGAGTCACTCCTCCCTTGATCTTCTCCTCATCAGGAAGCTGTTGATGAGTTGTGACCCAAGGGTGGATAATGAGAGTCTTGGCATCTCCAACGTTGGCCAGATGGGAGCAGAGCTTCAGGTTGTCAACCACAGCTCGTACTTCATCGATGGTTCCAGCCTAGTTAGTAGTCAGTGCCTGTCATACGGCTTGATGATGTTTCTAGATGACTTACAACACCAAAGGTCAAGACGCCGCCTGCGCCGCGAGTAAAGACCTTGGAAGTATACTCGTAGTCAGGGTGGGACTTCAGACCTGGGTAGAGCACCCAGCTCACATTTGGGTGTGCTTCAAGCCACTCGGCCAATTTTTGCGTATTTTCGGCGTGTCTCTGAGCGCGTAGCGGAAGTGTCTCAAGGCCCTGCAAGAATAGCCAGGCATTGAAGGGGCTCATGCATGGTCCCAGGTCTCGCATGCTGTCCATGCGGAGCTTTGCGGAGAGCGCCTTGTTCCCATAGGTCTCCCAGAACCGCATCCCATGATAGCCATCAGCTGGCTCAGTGAATCCTGGAAATTTACCAGATGCACTCCAGTCAAAGTGACCACCGTCAATCACAATACCACCCATGGATGTGCCATGGCCACCAATCCACTTCGTGCAAGAGTGTGTGACGATGTCGGCGCCCTGCTTAATGGGTTGGCAGAGGTATCCGCCCATGCCAAAGGTGTTGTCAACGATGAGAGGAATACCGTGCTTGTGAGCAACCTCAGCAATGGCCTTGATATCTGGGACGCTGTGCTTGGGGTTGCTAATGGTCTCGATATAGACACATCGTGTGTCTTTGTTGATGGCTGCGTCAATGTCTGCGGGATCGTTGCCTACGACCCATTTGACATCAATCTTGAACTTCTTCATGTAGACCCGGAACTGATTGTAGGTACCACCGTAGAGCCAGCTGGTGCTAACAAAGTTCTGTCCTGGCTCGCAACATTGTGTGATGGCCATGAATTGGGCGGCATGGCCAGAGGCTGCAGCAACAGCACCAACGCCCCCCTCAAGCATTGCCATACGAGTCTCGAAAACGCTATTGGTCGGGTTACCCATTCGGGTGTAGACGTAGCCATCCTTGCTCCAGGCAAATTTGCTTGCACCATCTACAACCATTGTGAGTCTGGATGCCGCTAAGTAGGTATGGGGTGAGACACTCACCTGCGGCGTCCGAGAAGTTGTAAGCTGCGGTTTGGTATAGTGGCACAGCTCGAGATCCATTAACGGGATCAGGCTCTTGACCGCCGTGGATCGCTAGTGTGGTGAACTGGGGCTCCCTGTAGGAAAGTTTTAGCGACAGCGGCAACTCGACCTGATAAAGACTTACCAGTCCACATTGCTAAGTGATCCGGACACAGGCATTTTGAATCACCTTGTGGAATTTTGTGGTAATATTGGCGGGGTTCTGATGTCTAAGTAGGTATGATGACTTCAAGTGTTGGGGGGGAGCCTTTGGGAGCAAGTTCGTTGTATTTATGGACTCTCAACGTTGGTCTTGCACATACCAGATTGTTTCATGGTGATGCTATGACGGCTTCCTAAACTGTATACCCTAATCCCCCGGAAAAGCCTACGCCGGGGTTTGAAAAACGCCATCGGCCTTTGCTGATAAGGCGCCCACCCTCTCATCTTCATCTTATCTCTCAATCCCCGAGTTTATGCATCTCCCCGTGACCGAAGTACCCTGCGAACTTGATCTGCGGCGCATTTATAAGCGATCATGTGGCCGAATCAAGTGGACAGGGGCCTTCTCACTTACCACTCATGCCCTCAAGGGCCTCAAACGCCGTAGCGTAGTTCTCTAACGCTGTTGATACCGATAGCAGGCTTATCTGTAGACGCCCGAGTAATCGACCCGCTATCGAAGCCGTTTGTGCATCACCTGAATATCTGGACCGTGTCAGGTTCCCTATCGTCGTAAGTACAAAGGCACACTGGAATGCGCAGCACGCAAGAGACGGCATCATCCGCGGCCAAGTAATAGATGAAGCCCGTTGACCGGGCGGATTTGGATAAGGCAAGTCGTCAAACGCTTGCGCAATGTTCAGAGCGGCTCTCAAGCATATCTTGGCAGACTGATGGTTGCTGAAACCATCACCGCTCTCTGATGAACATGATGACACCTTGTTCAATGATGTCAGCGAGAATGTGTCCCCAGGGCTCGGTGACTCTGCGGCTGTTGCTGATGAGGACTCTGAAGCTGAAAGCGCGTCATCGGGCTCGCCGACAACCTTGCTCTCAAAAGCCGAGTATCGATGAAGTTTTATCCTTGCACTTTAACAATTGTGAGAGACAGCCTTTGCCATTTTCCTTTGGGACGTACCTGTTCAGCTTTATTCTAGTCATGCATCTTAGAGACCTCGAGATAACTCGTTCGGTGGGATCGACAGTCGCTGTCATGGTCGACTGAAGAACCCAAGAGTCTGCCACCTTGATGAGGGATTTCAAGTGCGAGTCAAGCTCTCTCATCCGTTCGTGTATCCGTCCCATATCACTGTTTGACCTTACCGCCTTAGCCAACTCTGTCGAAAATTGAGTGGTTGCAAGCATTGCTTGCTGTGCTTGGATGAGGAAACTGAACGCCTACCGACCTGGTCAAAATGGAGCTCATCAGTCGTGCACAGGTCAAAATACCTCGGTGTCGGACTGCATAGCAGGATATTCAGTCGCAAAGGTGGGTATGAAAACAGCGAGAATTGATGGTTCCCGTTATGTTGATGAGCAACTTGTCGGTTGACTGAGGGTGGAATGACTTACAATGTTCCCAACAATCGCAGCTTGAGAGACACAAATGTACTATAAAATTGTGAGATTCTTCCATGCAATCAGTTTCATGGATAAAACATGCCGTCATCCACCAAACCCTTCGCTTGGCTTCGTTGGGCCCGCCATCATCATCATCGTCGCGCAGATGAAGAGATAGACTCATGGCGGCTATCAAAGCTTGACCAGCTCGATTTTCCATCTTCTTCAGATTTCCGCGTTGCGCATACTCATAAGCGCTCAGGATATCGAGAGCTATGATACTCTCCAACTCTAAGGGCACCTATGGGTGGAAAGGGTCCCTGGAATCACAGCATGGCGTCTGGAGAAGAGCCTTGGCCGGATCAACCGACGACTCGGGTAGCTCTGATTCGATCTCAATGCACTCTAGGGCGCACTGTGCAAGATATTGTGCATAGTCCCTCCTAAATAAGACCGATTCTTTGGACGTGGGGTGGGGGTCTTCGATGCAGGGGATCAAGGCCAGCAGGGCTGAGATGGCCAGACTGATGGATGTTGACGGCTCCGACTCACCTCCTGAGCCATCCATGTTGTTTTGATATCGCGGGATAGCCTGGTCTCGAGGTGTCATATTGGGTGGGGGTAGGATGGGAAAGTATGGATGTATAAAAATGTAATAGGCGTCGAGACTGAATGTGGTGAGTGATAATGGAATAGCTTGGTTAAGAACAAGACATACATTGCCGCATCATCTTGATACGTCCTCACGGATGGAGCCAATTCTGAAGAGATGTCTAGTGGACTCTCAAGAAGTATCTCTCCGCCGCTAAGGACAGACTGCGAGAACAGGGCATCGAAGATGACATCAGCATCTTGGGCAGGATCCCAAACATCACCTGCTAATATGATAAGATACCTGTACTTTTTGTGTACTTCTCATCTGAGTGCGGTAACTCACCATGTTGTGGAATTTGTTCAGTCGTCTCCTTATCTGCAAGGGCCTGTTCCCACGCACGACTTTTCTTCCTCACACGAGCACCACCTCTTCTACTGGGCTGATAAACACAGTCGCGCCCTCGATTACTACACTTCTCGCAGTAAAGTCAGATGTATACCAATAATTCGTTATGGCTACCCGACTCACGCTGACACAAGGTTGTAAGCCATCGCAGCGAGTGCGTGAAGCCCTACTGAATTGATGTGAGTCTTGGCTCCAATGGCAGTATGACGGTATGGAAGTCCACAGCTTCCGGGATAGTGACGTACCATGACAAGCAGGCTAGCTTGATAGGGGCGGGCATCACAGCTGTTCGGCTCTCGAAAACGGGCGGAATTTGATTACATGTGAGATTCTGCAATCGAAAAGCAACATTAATTCGGGCTTGAAAACAACATGAATGGTATTCGAAGCGCCTCGAGCTTCGTTAGCCACCGTAAAGGGTGATATAGACTCGGGATGCAGCATCTCTTCCTAAGGTCTGCGGCGCGATACTTGCGGCATTTGCGGCATTAGCGGACTGTCGCGGACCGCAGGCGGCGTTCTACCCCTTATCATGCGGCATCCCGACCTGTCTCGGATCGAAAAGAGGCAGTAAGCGATCGATCGTTTGATGAAACCTCACGTCCTTATACCAGGACTTGGGGCGCGACTTATCCAAGTTGTTGCTGGTCATTGTCCACACCAGAGCCTCACCCTACAGATTCACAATAACAAGGCTAAACGTAGCGATAGAGACGTCAAATTTATTGAATGTGTAGCCTAAGGATTCTTTGCAGCTCTCTAGGACGTCGGTGAACAGTGTGGGCAAAATAAGCAAGGTGCAGCAAGGCTTTCCCAGCAATTCCGTCTTGTTCATCCTAGACTAGACCTTGATCACCATGTTTATGTCCCGTTCCTTTACTCAAATTTTACACTCTTTCCCGGCTTAGTGTTGACAGTTAATGTGCTGTCCATCTCTGTTAGATTTGCGTTGAACGTTATCGTGATACCGGGGTAACTCACAAGACATCAGGTCTGGAATAGCTTCCTACGGGGTCGAAATCCAGCTTGAAGGTGCCTTTAGTTGCTTGTTTCTTCTAACAGCGTCATGGCCTGGACTTACCCTTGATTCTGAAACGTCGGATGGATTCAGACTCGCATAGACAATATCTTCCTTGCCCCAAACGGGCTCTGCCAAGAAGGCACCTAGTGGTCCGACGATGCATGATCCCCCTCTATTGACTATGTCTTCAGCTTCCCAACGAGACCCATCGGTCTTCCGATCGCTGTGCTCCAGTGTGAACGGCGGGTAGTCGGGTGGGAAGTCTGACACTTTACAGACCGAGTTGACTGATATAACGAAACAGCGACCTTCCTTTGCAATATGCTGCATGGATGCTGTCCATTCAGGCAAGTCGTCAGCGTTGGGGGCGATATATATCCTATGGTGGGTAATCTGAGGTCAGTAAAGTTTAGGAAGATAGTTATCTGGACTACCTACTCGACGCCTTGTTGATACAATGCCATGCGTGCTGCGGGCATGTAATTTTCCCAACTATTTGATCAAGGGTCAGCACACATACAAGAGCCCTCGTGATACTCAACACTACCATATCAAAGTCCCAACCTTGCCAAGCTGTGTTTGTGCTACTTGTAAGCCGTCACCGGCGCCGCGACCCCATACTAATCGCTCAGCGGCGGTCGGTATCAGCTAGAATGAAGTCAGTGCTGGCAGAGCATAGATTGATTGTGCAACAAGGTATCTCACCTTCCGATGCTTATAAAGCAGATCTCCATTGCGGTTAAACAATACGGCCGTGCAGTAAAGAGTTCCGCCATCCTTCTCGATGATGCCAACGTGGAGAAACACGTTGTTTGTCCTGGCCGTCTCCTTCAATGCGTCAAAAGCCGGCGACGGAATCGCAACAGCCGACGCCGCGTACCGAGCATACCACTTGCGGCCTGGCGTCAGATTAGCCGAAACCATTGCTTTCACTGACCTACCCCTGCTTTGCTTACCTCGAGGTTCGCGGGCGCCGATAGTGGCATCGAAAGCGTAGCGCCAAGGGTACGCGGACAGAAAGGCCTCGCTTGATTGCCATTATCTTAGTGCTGCCTTACCGACCAGTTGCTGGAGAGAGACTCACGGAAAGGCGACGAGATCAGCGCCTTCCTCGGCCGCTTGCGTCGTCAGTCTCTGGAGCTTCTCCAAGCTTGCTGCCAGATCGAATGATACTGGAGCCGCTTGGACTGCAGCTACTTTGATGGGGGTGGTCGATGACATGGCTATTTTCGGGCGAGAGTCCAAAAGAGAGTTAATGCTGCAACCAGAAAGAACAGCACAGATGATGGTGGGGGAAGAGGGAGGAAAAGAGAGAGGATGAGCACGTCAGACTTCGGCATCTGATAGCCCCTGTTTGATGTGGCCCCCACAAGTTCAAACACCGAGATAGCCCCAAGATCGATAGTGATAGTGATAGAGGACATGCGGTTGAATGTACTGATGTAGGTTATCCAAAAGTAAACACCAATCTCTCCATTTCTTTCTACAGTATTCATCAGATCCTGAAGTCTCGTCGCAATCTTCCATCCCGTTACTCCAACAATTCAATCTGTAGATCTTCAGTTTCTTTGAATAGTCGCCATGTCTTCGAGGGCTATCTGTAAGTAACGGTCGGCAGTACACCCCATCCTCTAGCTCAGCTCTGACTATGACCAAGTGCTCGATAGTAACCCGGATACCAACAACTACTATGCCAACCTGGTCAACGATCAAAAATATGCCCTGATTCCTCGCCTTGAACTTGAAACCAGACAAAGTCTTCACAACTGCCCAATCGCATACCGAACCTGGGGGGGCCTCAACAAGGAGGGCAACAACGTTTTGGTCGTCTGCCATGCCTTAACTGGCAGCAGTGACGTTTCCGACTGGTGGAGTCCCCTGATCGGGCCAAGAAAGGCTCTCGATCCACGATACTACTTCATCTTCTGTGGCAATGTCCTCGGATCACCTTACGGAAGCGCTTCGCCCGTCACCACCAACCCTGCCACGGGCCAATGTTATGGTACCGATTTCCCAGCAACGACCATACGGGATGACATACTTGCCCACAAACTCGTCCTAGATGCACTAGGTATCCGCCAGATAGCGGCAGTCATTGGGGGCTCTATGGGAGGCATGGCGACCCTCGAGTGGCCACTGTGCACACCGCAGAGATACGTGCAGAACATTATACCGATCGCCACTGCAGCCGATCACTCAGCATGGGGGATATCTTGGGCAGAAACACAACGACAATGCATATACGCAGACCCAAAGTTCAAAGACGGATACTACGAGCCTAAGCCGGAGAGTCAACCATCTGCAGGGTTGGCCGCGGCCAGGATGATCGCCATGCTGACCTATCGGTCCTGCACTAGCTTCGACAGTCGCTTTGGACGCAATCCTCAGAAGCACCCTAGGTCACCGACTTCAAGCCAACTGGATCTCACCGGACCGAATCCCTCCAAGACCACTGTTGACCATAGGGAACATGTTGCGACCAAGACAAGAAAGGACAAGATAGCCTTCTCAGCACAGGGCTACCTACACTACCAAGGGGAGAAGTTCATCAAAAGATTCGACGCCAACTGTTTCTTGCATCTGTCCAATAAGATGGATTCCCATGATGTTACCAGGAGCCGAACCACGAACTCAGGCCCCAGTGCCTTGAAGGAGGTGCTCGGGAGCATGCCACCCGGAGCACTGGTCGTCAGCGTAGAGTCAGATACACTCTTCGTACCAGAACAACAAGAAAGACTTGCTAGTTGCCTTCCAGAGGCATTTCTTGAGATTCTTGAATCATCAGATGGTCACGATGGGTTTCTGTTGGAGTTTGAACAACTTGACCGCCTCATCCAGCTCAAGTTAAAAACAGCACTGCCTCATCTCTACTCGTCCACCGTGTCGGAGGCCACTGACACATCGCCGAAGGCTACAGAAAACATGGATCCAACGGGGAAAAGTCTGGTTGGAGAAACAGATGGATGGTGGTAGCCAAGAGGATATTTTAAGTGTTTAGTTCTTAGCGTAGGTAGTCATCGCTCAAGCAAATCATCTTGTTTAGTGCTTCAGGATCACTCCATATTGGAGATGGTCGTATATCGTATAACCATAATGTATTCTTCAGAAGACTGTTGCCCAAGCTGATCTGCTACGTCTCGCTGAACCACATGTTTTGCTTTGCCATACTGCTTTATGGATGTAACCACTACACCCGGCAGAGGACAAGGCACATATCTAGTGTGAACCTGTGTTGGAGCACCAGTTTTTTATGTCATGACTTACAACCTCTTTTGCATACTCACTGTTGATAATAGTGAGTATGCCACAGCAGCGGTTTACTGATTCGGGATGACCGAAGTTGGAAATGATTTCACGGATGCGGACCTACCAAGGAGATCAATCCCCAGTCCGGAACTTCCTTCAAACACCGACGTCCATATCCGGTCGGCATTTGTGATAAACATCCGTACTAACCTAGTCTCTATGGTTGACCGCTCGTCACTGCTGGTGTTGCCTTGCTTCTCAGGTCGCGTACCTCACGGCCACGGGGTAAATCGAGGAAAGGGAAGCTTGATTGTGATAATATTGACTCAATTCTTGTCGTCTCATCGTTTTCTCATTCTTCTGGTCCCTGAATATTGGCTCGAGTTTTCTTGGCCCTCATACCGCCCTTCATGAACTCCCCAGACATCGAAAAGCGCTGGCTGGTGCAAAAGTACGGAGGAACCAGCTTGGGCAAGCTTCTTGATACCATTGCCAACCGTATAATCCCCTCTTACTGCCACGATTATAACCTTGCTGTCGTCTGCTCCGCTATTTCCGGTTCTTCCAAAGCAAGCGGTACCACGAGTCTGTTGATCAAGTGCATCTCGCATGCCGAGGCTGGTCCTGCTGCTTGCAGACAATTGCACGAATGCGTCGATGTCATTCTCAAAAATCACACTGATATTCTTCAAACACTTTCCAAAAGCCCAGATTGTGTGGATTCAGCCACTGGCACCTACCAAGCCGCCCTAGCTACTGTTCAAAGCCTATGTGAGGACCTTCGCACGTTTCTCCTTGCAGCACAGACAGTCAGGGACTTGTCACCACAGACACGAGATCGCATCATTTCTCTGGGAGAGAAGCTGGCATGTATCGTTCTGGCTGCTGCCCTCACTGGAAGGGGTATACCAGCCGAGGCTGTAATGTTGGACAATGTCGTGGAGGCCGTGTTCGGAAGAAGCCTGCTGGATCAAAAGTCAGCCCTCAACGACCTTGGCAGTGATTTTTACCGCGTCCTTTCCGGCGAAATTGCAAAGAGAATCCACGCATGCGGCACCAAGGTGCCCGTTTTAAGCGGCTTCTTTGGCATCATGCCCGAGTCGCTCCTTAAAGCTGTGGGCAGGGGATACTCGGACCTTTGTGCCGCCATGTGCGCTGTCGGCGTGAACGCAGTCGAACTACAGATCTGGAAAGAGGTGGACGGAATCTTCACAGCAGACCCTCGAAAAGTGTCTTCTGCCAGACTTCTCTCGACTGTCACTCCAGACGAGGCCACCGAGCTGACATACTACGGAAGTGAGGTCATCCACCCGCTCACAATGGACCAGATACGTCACGCCAACATCCCTTTGAGACTCAAGAACGTGTTCAACCCCTCAGGGTCGGGAACTGTCATATACCCTTCGCAGTCACTGTCACCAATCCTTGCATCGGTGACTCCCCCTCCATCCGATGAAGAGGCCGGCAGCAGTGTTTCTTACCCTACCGCAGGCTTCATGCTCAAGAATGGATACCATGGTGCACAGCAAGAACGTCGCCGACCGACTGCAGTCACTGTCAAGGATTCCATCATTCTTATCAACATTGCCTGCAATAGAAACACGAAATCCTACGGGCTGTTGTCTGGGGTGTTTGGGCGACTTGAGGAGCTTGGCGTCAATGTCAACCTTGTCTCAACGAGCGAGAGGAATGTGAGCGTGGCGTTTCAGGCGTTTGATGAGGAAGACAGCATTTCTCAGCGCTTGAGAACAGAGTTGGAGAAATGTGGCAAGGCAAGTCAACAGTCGATGATGATGCATGCGAAGCTAATCTGAACCAGGTCATTGTCACCAAAGACATGGCTATTGTTTCGGTCATTGGACACAAGATGCGCAACAAGGTCGGTGTTGCTAGTGAGATCCTGTCAACTCTGGCCGCCGCAAAGATCAACATCTACCTGGTCAGCCAAGGTGCGAGCGAGATCAATGTTTCGTACGTGTTCATAATCACATCTGTCGTGATGTCCATATCCCAGCTAACTTTGGGTATGCAGGTTGGTGGTACGCTCTGATGATGCAAATCTTGCATTAAACACCATACATGATCAGGTGTTGAAGATCCCCTCACATCAAGAGCAAGAGCATGACTTTATCAAAGGTATGACCATCTCTCGAACTTGCTTGACGATAGAATTATTTATGAAAATAGGTCCTTGGCTTTACTGATTCATCTCGACCATCTTGATAAGACATACCTCTGGGCGGGACTAAGGCTGAGAACGATGTTTTCTTAACCATGATGCGATTGGACTTTTAGATATTCTTTCTACTACTTGTCTCAAGAAATAAAAGATTTTGTTGAATACTGCCATATTACAGAATTTCTAAGAACGCGCTGAATGGACAATGACATGTGCAGCCCCCTTTTCTCCAGCCATGTTACTACATCAACAGCCAAAGCGCATTTCAAGCTACGACGAGTGCCTATTCCCAGTTCCAAAGAATGTTTATTTTGCATTTTCTCTCATTGTTTTGTTCATTTCCTCCAGAAAGCTTGTATCAATTAGCTCCTGTCAGATGCCGTTTTTGGAGACGCCAAGTTCTATGGTTCGGTGACTGCGACAAACACCGAGATAAGCTAGTAAGATACTCCACCAGCTCGTTAGCAATTTCAAGAAGAGATAGTCTAGCTTATCACCCTCCATGGACCCCGACTTATCGGTTATCAAAGAGGTTCGTGTCCAAGTCTCGCCCCGGATTTCACACCATCTCTAGGGTAAGCCCAAGTTTCACCGGTGTTTGATTTAGGTACCGAACTACCTACGTACGGAGTATATGAACTCGTTTTACGGGTATTGGCTTGAAAGCTTACTATAATTGGATTATAAAGTGATTCAAACTCTCTTATACTTATTAAACATTGAGTATCTTGCTATTTATGATTAGTTCTTCTTTCAGCTGTCTTAACTTTATACTATTATGGATCAAATTTCTAGAAAGAAATGTGGTAAGACACGTCCATCATTACCCGCTTCTGGTGTAAGACAAGCCTTGTTCTAAGATATTGTTTTAGGTGTTCTCGGTGGCACTGGTTCTGTTGGCCAACGATTTATCCTCCTTCTTGAGCAGCACCCTTACCTGAAACTTCAAGCCATAGGTGCCTCGTCGCGATCCGCCGGTAAGAAGTATCGAGATGCGGTTCGATGGAAGCAGGCTACTCCGTTATCTCATGAAGCGGCTGAAATTGTCGTGGCCGAGTGTGAGCCGCACGAGTTTAGCAATTGCGACATTATATTTAGTGGCCTGGACTCAGATGTTGCTGGTGACGTTGGTAAGTTAGCTAGCCTCCATCCCTTGTACTATGGCTTGCTGAATGTTACCAGAAATGAGTTTCCTCAACGCTGGATTTGCTGTATTCTCAAATGCTAAGAATCACCGCGCCAACCCTCTTGTGCCTCTGGTAGTTCCCACAGTCAACCTTTCACATCTGGACTTGATCCCCTACCAACAATCCGCATTCAATCTGACCAAGGGCTTTCTCGTATGCAACTCGAATTGTGCCGTCATCGGTCTTGTTGGGCCACTATCAGTCCTCCAAAAGGCCTTTGGCCCAATTTCTACAGTCTCAGTTGTCACGATGCAGGCTATATCCGGTGCGGGATATCCTGGCGTGCCGTCTATCGATGTCATTGACAACGTTATCCCATATATCGAAGGGGAAGAGGATAAGCTGCAATCCGAGGTGAAGAAAATCCTCGGAATTATTAATACCAACAAGACGGGCTTTGTTGAACAAGACTTGACCGTTTCGGCAAGCTGTAATAGAGTCCCGGTGATAGACGGTCACATGGCATGCGTGAGCCTCAATTTCAGCAAACACCCACCACCCAGCGTTGCCGAGGTCAAAGATGCGCTTAAGTATTCAGTCTCAGATTCTGAGAAGTTGGGGTGCTGGTCTGCCCCAAAGCCACCTTATCAAGTGTGTGAGGAGCAGGATCGGCCACAGCCACGGCTTGATCGCCATCTGCAGGGAGGCTATGCGGTGAGCATCGGACGGATTTGCGCCGATGATGCTGGCGTATTTGATCTCAAATTTGTGGCTCTCAGCCATAACAGTATGTCAACCTCCAGATAAAGAGTGAGACTGAAGATTGCTCACATGTGATAGCTGTTCTGGGTGCTGCCGGATCGTCCATTCTAAATGCAGAAGCGGCCATTCTGAAAGGCTTCATCTAGTCGTGAAGTACATGGAGGATCGCACCAATAAAGGTTATCATCGCCTATACCAACACTAGGGAAATCATGAATTGGATGGTCGTTTATCGATTCACACCTAGGAACCCCTCCAATCTTGCTAGCCCGTTTCACCGTATGGCCTCACAAGAAAATCGATAGCTCAATGAACATCACATTCCAGAGAGGAAGCGGGGAACGTTGCTGCATGTCTCAGGTAGCGTCTCCAGCCAGCCTCATAACCCCCGTCAGCTCCCCGCGGGCACCGGAGCGTTAACCGTTCAGGTAAGTTGGCGCTTCGGGCCGTGGTGAGCTGCATAGTCTAGACGAATCCGTTGCCAATATTTGGCTTGAATGGCGAAACTGGGCGGGCATCCTTCTTGCGTGCCGTGCTGACGACTTGTCTTGGCTGCTTGGGTCACATTTGTCGCTTGCAAGATTCAGCTCCCACCAAAACCGCCAAAGCTCCATCTCAGCTACGCAAGATGCCTCTCAATTGCCGAAAGGGACGTTTCTTGGCTTTCGCCTCAGAGCCGAGACTGGTGATCGTACGACCCTTTTGTCTTTCCATCCCTCTTTCGACTATCACTACTCAGTTCAGCTCATGCATAGCAAAGACACGCAGAAAACTAGTAGCGAGCTACCAGTTCGACTGGTTTCACTGATGACCAATTTGTATCTTGTATCTATAAACTAGTTCTCAAGTGAGGCATCCTGCGGGGAGCAATACCCAGCTCTGGCCTATATAAGAGCCCTCAACATGTCGCATTCAAGACTCCTCAATCCGAACAACAACAGCATCACTTCCTCTTCTCTACAATCGACTCTTCTACTCTCAAAGCAACAACACCTACTTCTCAATCACAATGTTCGTCTACCAGGGAAAGCTCCATTGGTTCGACTACGGCAAGGATGAGACCTTGGCCGTCGTTTTGCCTAATGGCTTTGCCCGTGATGGCGACAGTGCCTACATCTTCTCTCAGTGGACTGTAGATGCCCAGGGAAGGAAGAAGTTCAACTGGTTCCAAACTCTCGTCGTCTCGGGCCTGACTAAGACTTCGTCCGGTGATGATTCCTTTATCCTCAAGGGCGCCTACTACACGTGGCGGATCACCACCCAGCAGACCTACAGCAAGATCAACATCGCCATGTCCAACCCCCAGAAGGACACGACCGTCATGTCTGCCGATCGCATCTGGCAGTCTCAGGGCGAGCAAGACACTGGTGATGCCCGCATTTGGACCGGGAAGTTCAATTGGCTCCAGTATGCGAGCGACGAGCCCGCCATCTTCATCGCTCCCGATGGTTTCGGTGATGGCAAGCCCATCCTCACCCTCTGGCAATGGACACACAACGCCCAGGGAGTTCCCAAGGACCCTTCCTTCCGAAACTGTGTTCAGAAGGCGCTCAACAAGCCTGGCAGTGGAAACTACCAGTTTACCTTCACCGATTATTACACCCTCACATGCACCTGGAACGAGAAGAATGAGACTCTGGCTGTGAACATGAAGCAGGGATCTTCTCAGGGACAGGACACCGGTGTGCTGAACCTTTCCGCCAAGATTGTGCGGGAGGGCCGTCATAGCCAGTAAGTCATACATGAATTGCCTTGTCTGTGTGCAATGCTAACAGATCTAATCACAGCTCATTCGATCCTCTCCCGACCCCTGGCAAGAAGGAGGAGGTTGAGGTTCATCTCCCCCAGACACAACCATCGCTCCGTCGCCTCCTGAACCCTCTTCCCTTCCCCAGCAACCTGCTTGATACTTTGGAACACACTGCCGCCTTCCTCGACCAGGCCGGCTACCTTGCCAGATACGCGCAGGATGTAAGTGACCAGGCACCATCTTTCTTAAGCACTCGCTAACAGTCTTCAGCGCTTCGCTGCCCTTGACGCCGACTACCATGTTCAGGTCCACCTGGTTGAGGCTCTCGAGAAGGAGAACATCAACCTCAAGGATCAGATCAAGAAGCTCACCGATGACCTCCTGAATGCCAACGCCAAGGCGAACGAGCTCCAGAGGCAGCTCGACGCGGCCAAGGCCGATGCCCAGAAGAAGGAAGACGAGCTCAGGAAGAGAATTGAGGAGCTTGAGAAGGAGGGCCGAGATGATGATCAGCTTCTCGCTGAACTCCGCAAGGAGCGCGATGATTTGCTGGCAAAGATTGCCCAGCTGAAGAAGGAATTGGCTGCTCTCCAGGTTGAGAACAAGACTCTTCTGTCTCAGATCGCCACCCTGCAGAGCACTGTTGCGGACCTGGAGACCCAGAAGCTCACGCTCCAAAACGCCCTGAAGGTTCAGAAGGACCTCAACGACGATTTGGAGAAGAAGAATGCCGATCTCACCTCGAAAAACAAGACTCTGACGGCCGAGAAGACGGCCCTTCAGGCCCAACTTGCCGATGCCCAATCCGAGCTCGCCAAGACCCAGGATGCTCTGAGAAAGAGTGAGCTTGAACTCGGCAGCACCAAAAAGCTGCTCACGATAGCCGAGGACAAGGTCCTGCAGAAGGACAAGGACCTCGCAAAGTCCAGGAAACTTTGGCTCGACGATGAGGAGAAAATCGACAGGCTTAAGGACCGATTGATTGAAAACCAGATCAAGTTTGACGACATCGTGTAGCTTACTTGAAACTAGGATCTGACACGGCCACAGATCAGCAGGAGTAGGTTTGGAGATGGCACCTGGGTGGTTTATAGGAGGATTCTGCGCGTTACTGCTGGGTGTTATTACACTGAGTCGGGTTCATCAGAAATAGTCAGTGATGTTACTGAGCTTTTCAATTAAACATGGCACCTGAACAGTGTGTTTTCAACCTATATTTCTCTGTGGGCTCTTATTCCATGCTCTATGTAGAAAAGATATCAGACATTTTGATGGAAATTGCGAGTGATCCTAGATGCCAACTAGCTCCACTGACTTCTCCCGGCACTTGATAGCTTTCTCGACGTCATGAGCATGAGGCCCATAACCAGGGTTCGATTGTGGAGTAGAAGGATCCCAAGCCTCTGCAATACTGCAATCCTCAAGATATTTGCCACCCTTCCCGTCCAATTCCGAAGATACTGCAGCCTATACGCTCGTGGAAGCCCCTTGCCTGGCATTCTTCAGGATGGACGCAAGGCTGGGATCAGCCATTGCTCCCTGTTGATCGCTAGACATGTGTCATCCAAGGTCCGTTTTGTGGTTGGAAAAGCACTGGCCTCTTCAGCTTGCCCTTATATCTGATCGTCGAGATGGGACTTGATAGACTTTTTCGGCGTTAAGAGCTTAAGTCCTCCTACCGGGCTCCTCTACTCTCCGACCCGAACAATCTTTGGTATTGCCGGTATCTGTTTGTGTTGTTTCTCCCACATAGTCCCATATCCATAGGCGATAATCCCACATTAGCCGGCGGTGATGCCACAACTGCAGATGCCCGTCCCACATGGGCAGAGAACCAATTCATCAGTGACAAAGCCGCGGCATCAATTTGCTTCTGGTGGCTGGCAATTTGACCGGCAATCCTTTGGGCATCGAACCTGGTTCAATAAAGCTGTTTCAGCTTGACTTTCGCTATAAAAGTCCGTCCATCCGGCATCACTTATCAATGGCATTACTCCCCTCAGCCAGACAGAGGTTCTGGTGTGTGATATTAATTTGGGGGTTGTTTAAAAAGTTGATGTTACCACTGGCGCCTCAGAAACGGTTCTCTCGGGTCCAGACTTTGCCGGGAGAAATGGGATTCGCGTCCAGAACGGCTCCTTATACTACGCGAGCACATCAAACGAGACCTTCTTCCGCGTCCCAATTGACAGCAATGCCTCCGCTATAGGCTCAGCGAAAGTCATCGCTGCAGGGGTTCCAATGGATGGATGACTTTGCTCTCACACCCGATGGCACGGCCTACATTGCAACAATAGGTCTCAACCAAGTTGTTCGAGTTGATCCGGACGGTCGTATGTTTACCGTTGCTGGTTCTGTCAGTAGTGTGGATATTGTGGGCGGTACCTCAGCGCGATTTGGCTCATCGAGGAACGACAGAATAGTACTCTATGTTACTACAAATGGTGGAACACCCACGCCAGTTAACGGAACGGTTACGGAACCGGCCAAGATTGTGGCAGTAAAGGTCAAAGGCTAGAGGATTGTTCTATGGGGTGTGATGAGGGTATATTTCTAACATTGATAAGCTTAAGAAACCTCTAGGAAGAACTCAAGCTATCTCTCCGCTATGCGTGTATTTCATTCCTCCAAGAAACCTGAAAGAAAACATCTTGGCCAAAAGAGGCCTACTAATAAAGATATTTATTTCCATCCTGCAAAGACGCCAGAGGCTAGCTCTTTCTAGCTTTCTTGTGTCCATCATCCCCGTCCGCATCATCTGCGGATATCCGTTTGTGCCCGCGAGGCTGGGGGGGAGGAAAAAATAAAGGAATCCCGTTTTGGCCCAGCTCAGGTTTGGCTGGTTGCTGGTCAGGAAGTGGGCGAGATGAGTGTAAATAAGCAGGGTTGGTGGTTGTATCCGTTGGCCCTACGTCGATCTCCTCGGCTGGACGATGTCGACCCTCGTATGCCTTCACGGTTCGCTCCAGTTCCGCTTGTTCCCGAGTAGGCTTGGATGTTGGAGACAGTGGGCAAATCAAATGCTTGAAGTCTCCACGGGAGCTTGGTGCTGGTCGATGAAAGACATTGTCCAACGCAAACCAATCCCACACAGGCTCTTCTGGCCATGCATCGTCGCCATTTATTTCGATGGGTTCAATTCGCTCCTCTCCCGAAATATTAAAGGCCGTACGGCGCCTGAGACGCTCTAAATGGCCTTGGATGGAGTTTCTTCTCGAGCTAGATGTCGAGTCGATGCTTGCGCGATGCACATCATGCTCCTCTGCCTCTTGGAGGTGTTGTTGTGAAGGGGTGTTTGTTGGAGGCTGTGCCTGAGATGAATCCGCTTCATCATCAGGGAGGTAGTGTCGGATCGAAAAATCAGGACTTGTGATCATGGCCATTTTTGTGTTGTGTGTCTGATGGTTCTTGAACAAGCAAGATAAGACTGGGTTGGGTAACAAGGTATAAGTAAGAAGTGCAATGGTTGAAGGCTTCGAACAATGTAATGGAGAACAAAGAAGTAAATGAAAATGGGAGAACATCCATCCTTTTATGTTGCAATCGAAACTTGCTTGCCTATGAAGAAAGGTTTGTTGATACAAGAAGCTTTTGTTGAGTCAATGACCTTGTGATACCTGTGTAAATTTCTGTCTGATAAACTTCTAGTTCGGATGACTGAACTATGTTTTCTCCCGAATCTGATGGAAGAGAATATCTTTGACTTCCTGTTCGTTTGACTTTTTTTCCAACTCAAATCATGAACATTGACTTGAGCCGTGACAAAGAACTCCATTGTGAACACGGTCAACAAGTCCTTTCATATACAATTAATCCACGCAGTCGCTATGAATAAAATCCCAGGAAGAATAATAAAGGCTTTTCCATATGCAAATCTAAATGGCTGTCATCATTAGTTCCAGTGGGAGGCAATGTCGATGTCAGTTTCGGCTCTACGGTCTTGTAGCTCAGTGAGTCAGTTATCCTAAAGGGTCGGCCGTCAACAACACATCACAGCATGTCTCGGCGTTAAATCTTTCTTAGTTCTAGGTTCAGCTTCAATTCTCTGAATCACGCCTTAACGACACTTTGGCAAGCTTACTATCAACAGAATCTCCCACTTCATCATACACTCGGCGCCAGTCAGTAGTACTGTCAGTATTAAGGCAAAGAAGAAAGCGAGGGACATGACCCACGCGCTCGCATCAATATCACGGGTTTGCATGTCCCAGTAGTCACGCTGACAAGCACCGACAAAGCAGGCCATATCAGCTCCATTGATGTCGTTGAGTGTCATACCAGCTATTCGGTCAATGTTAGAAGGAGTTTATTAGAGTACGAGACATAATCTTACCGTTCTCCAGACTCTCGTATGCCATCTCAAGGAGGATACGTTGAGTCGGGTCCATGCCTTCAGCTTCAACTAGCGTGATAGAGAAGAAACCAGCATCAAAGCGACGAACGTCATCCTTGAGGAAATAACCCTCTTTGGTGTTGCTAGTTCCCGCGCGTTCACCATTAGGATGGTAGAAACCGTCGGGGTTGTAGCGAGTCTCAGGAACTTTTCCAAGAGCGCTCCTGTTATTCTTGAGCATCTCCCAGAGTTTTCCAGGGTTCTGAGCTTCGCCGCCAAAGCGCCCGGAAAGGCCAATAATGGCAATGGGCTGGGCTGCCGGAGACTGGTCTCGTCCCGGAGGGCATTCTGGTTGCTGGGGCTGGATAGTACTGGGCATGATGGGAGATTGATTGAGGTTGATGAATTTGATTGTAGTGATTATGGTTAAAAAAAGTTAGAAAAATTTCCTCAAGATGTTCTTCTGACGTGATTATATATGCCTTCATGTTGTCATTACTTCATCAACCGCCGAATCTCTTCGGGTCTCCCAAGTTTTCGTTGTCCTTTAGGCCCGAATACATTGAGGTTCATGGCTAAATCATGGGAATAACACGAAGCATAGTAGCCAGTATCGTACGATCTTGATGTTGTCAAGTGCAAGGCTGTCAATGACTCATCCTGACTTGTAATATACCGCAACTCCGCCACTGTCTCTCGACAGCTGTCAAGCATATCCACAGCGGGAGGGCATCCCAGCTAAATGAATCCATCGTATCTATGCCCAACAAGTCTTTCCCGGACTGCAACATTGGGCAATACGTCGTATTGGTACATGCCAACAGGGTGTATGTTGAGGCACTCCTTACCATCAAGCAGGTTAGATGCACGCATCGATCATGCACATGACAAGTTTGAAGACCACTGATGTCCAATAACTGCCCTGCGGGAAGATGGCATTCTATCAGTCCGTGCCGAGCCGCGACATTTGAATCCCCAATTCAGGCTGATTTGCTTTTTTACTCTCCCGTGTCTCAGATCTCGCACCTACTAGTCTCGAGATCCTTCACGATCTGATGGGTAAACAAACATCCTTCCGGTATTTACCGGTGACAGGTTTCGGTCGATTTCCGGAGTTCTGTCTTTGTCTCGGGACCGACGGAATCTCTATCCAGCCTCTCAACTTGCTGTGTCGGTGTGAGATCAACATGAGGCAGCTGATTAAATATGCTCGGCAGCCAGACATGCCGTGTCTACTGAGGAGCAATCAACTCAATTCGATCTCGATCTTTCAACAAACCCCCAACATGCGATTTCTCTGTCTGCACGGATATGCCACCAACGCCGAGGTCTTGGAGCAGCAACTCCCCCTCCGGAAAACCACCTCCCCAGTGATTGGGAGTTTGAGTTCTTGGATGCAAGCCATGAGCCATCGTCCATCTTCACCCGTAAGCGTCCATGTAACTGTATTTATCTTGATCCAAACCTAATCCTTCATAGCATCTCTTGAAGGTGACTGGGACTCCCTTTACGCCTGGTACGACTTGCCGCTGAAGGATGATATTGAAAACGCCCTAGACGACATTTTAGACTTCATTGAAACTGAAGGGCCTTTTGATGGTATCTTAGGATTCTCTCAAGGTGGTCTCATGGCGGCCACTTTACTATTGTGGGATGCCTCTCGGCTCGAGGGACCTCAGCTGCCCTTCAAGATGGCCGTGTTCATTTCGACCTTTGCCCCCCACAATGTGACCACTGATACGGTCATGTGGGATCTCAATGGCAAGGAACTTGTTGCAACAGTCAATGGGCAAAGCCATGAGACGGACTGGAAGGTGGACCCTCGCACTTCATTCGACTTCAATGTCCTCAAGAGCAATCTGGACAAGGTGTCATTCCCCGTCCATCTTCTCCCTAAGCACAATCCAAAGGACGATCACGCAAGAATCAATATCCCCACTGTATTCGTCCGGGGCCAGCAGGAGCCGAATGATGTCGGGTTCGATCAGTTCCTCGGACTGGTCTCAGCTCCCGCTCTGCAGACTATGCGTCACAGTGGTGCTCACCATTTTCCTAAGCCATCTTGGGAAATCGCCCACATGGCTGAGCTCATGATCAAGACGTCATTGCAGTCTGCTTCGGCCCCGGCTGGCCTCAATCTAGCCAAGATTTAGTGCAGGGGCGACACATCTTAGATAGTATCATACAGTGGAGAATGTAGCTAGTTTTCGTAAATCGAACAAATCAGTTCAGCAAACAGGGTATTCTAAACAAGATAGATAAGGCGACGTTTCATTGACCATGTCTCACGCGATTTATAAGTGATCGTAATGGACCCAAGCATCATGTCTTGGACGTTCAGCTGAGCAGAAAACGAGGCTTGCTAGTATGTGGAGATGAGAAGGTCCCGCGAGGTATGAGTGTCAACTCAAGAATGCAGAGTGCCAAGACATAAACCGGACTGCAAGAAGGCTGGCTTCATGTCTCTACCGGAGAGATATTGCATACTAATCTGGGTGTGGATCGGCTTGTTCAGCTTGCTTGTCTCAGATCAACTGACCACGGGACGTTTACAAACACATGGTAGCCTAGGATAGAAGACTTAGTTGCTATCAAGTGTGGAAACCAGTGGCCAAGACACGGCTCGGACTGAAGAATAGATCGGCCTTAGGTGTGGAGTTGTGAGACAGATCCCGTCACTAGTAATGGTCAACGATTAGCGAGTTGACAAGTCAGAATGGCGAACCAGGTTGAGACATTGGCAGGCTCAAGACCTTCTAGGAATCGCCCAGCTCAGATATGCTCCGCTAATCGGAACTTGTCGGACAAGTATTTCCGGCCAAGAACTCCCATGCTCCCATGTGACAATATGAGAGTCTCAGATGCGTCGATAGGACACGTTGGTCCTTTCAAGCCAAGGAGTATTCCCCCCCGAGTCAGTGGAAACTTCATAGAGCGGCAAGCAATTTGCCTGCCGGATTCACAGATAAAATCCGCTTCCTATCAAGACATTTAAGAAGTTAAAGATTCCTCTCTTGTAATACCAAACCTAAATACAACACTATCATCACTATGGATTCCCAACGCTTTGAGTCAGACAAGGGCCGACGGCTACTCCCAGCGGTGGCAGATCAACTGGCGGAGACTGAGCCGTCTCGTATCCTTTATCATGTTTTTGTTGATCAAACCTCCACCGCACCTATTCCAGTCACGACGGCCCAGTTTGCGAATGCTGTCAACTTCATGTGCGAGTGGCTTAAGACCCACCTATCGCCTTCCTCAGCGACTGTTGTTGGCTACACCGGCCCGAGTGAGTAGATGCCATCCCAGTCGAGACACTTGCACTGATCCGACGTTAGATGATCTACGTTGCTTCATCTTGATCCTGGCCGGGGCAAAAACAGGAACCAAGGTACCCCCCACCACCAACCACTCTAGCCCAAGTTAACCATGTCAAGGTTCTCCTGTGCTCTTCTCGCAACAGCGTGGAGGGGAAACTGGCCCTGATCCAGCAATCCAACTGCCAGGCTTGGCTCTCGTCTTCCGAAGGAGACGCCCAAGACATTCTCGGAGAGCATCCCATGCCATCGTTTGTCATCCCAAGTGTGTCCGAGTTGATTCGAGCTGAACTGGTTGCTGTGTATCCCTACGAAAAGTCCTTTCTTGACGCCAGGTGGGATCTTCTCGCCTACCTTCACACGTCAGGGTCTACCGGTAACCCGAAGTTGATTCCCATATATCTGGGGGCCGTAGCTTGCGTTGACGCTTTACATTTGATTGCCCCCGAAGAGGGGAAACGACCAACAGCGGTGGAATGGGCCAATTCGACCCTGCTTTGCATGATGCCTCTGTTCCATGTAAGTGCACATCTGCTAAGACCTATAGCTCTGTCTGACATGTCAACAGATGTCTGGTATCGCCGGAGCGCTCTATTCCGCCCTCATGTTCGACTGGACTATTGTGCTGCCCCCACCAGCCCCCATCTCCATGTCGCTGATCGAAAGACTTTTGGATTCGTTCCCAATGAACTCTGCCTTTATACCGCCCAGTATTCTAAACGAAATTGCCAAATCCACGGGTGCCTTGAACAAACTAGCAGCCCTAGACCTTGTCATCAGCGCCGGCGGCCCCATCGCCCCTTTTGCGGGAGACATCATCAGTCGTCATACAAACCTGCAACAAATCATGGGAAGCACCGAGGGTCAATGGTACGCAACTTTGCCAACGAAGCGCCCTGATTGGGCCTACTTTCAGTTTTCCTCCGAGACTGGTTACGAAATGGTCCCAGACCGAGACGGACTTCATGAACTCGTCTTCAAACGACAGCCCCATCTCGACTTGACCCAGCCCATCTTCATGACATTCCCCAAGCTCAATGTGTGGCACACCCAAGATCTCTACTTGACCCACCCCGAGACACCGGGGCTGTGGAAGTTTGAAGGTCGGAAGGATGACCTGCTCATTCTGTCCAACGGAATGAAGATCAACCCACTTGGAGCCGAAGCGCAGTTGTCAAAGCAGCCAGCGATACAAGCGGCATGTTTAGTCGGTTCCGGCAAATTCCAAGTGGCAGCCCTTATCCAGTTGGCGAATGGTTTCTCAAAACATGACGAGGCTACCTTGAACCTGATCTGGGAAGCCATCGAGGAGTGCAACACGTCCATGTCTTCATACGCCCAGATCCATCACCAGTTCGTCAGGATTGTTGACGAGCCTTTTGTTTGGACTCCAAAGGGGACTCTCGCTCGAAAGGCCACATTCGCAAAGTTCAGCCAAGAAATCGACTCTTTGTATCAGGAACAAAGCTCTGGCCCTGAAGTCAACACATCCGACTTTGATCGACTTCACGCCACAATTCTACAGGCAGCTCGTGGGGCTATAGGAAATACTTCCCTGATTGGCGAAGATGACCTGTTCCAAGCCGGATTCGACTCGTTGTCAGTCCAACTTCTGCATCGTTCCATCGAAGCATCGGGACAACCTATGCAACTCAAAACTATCTATGACCACCCTTCGGTGGACAAGCTGAGTCAAGCTCTTTGGCAATCTCTTCAGCCCGAAAATGACAACGCACCAAGAGTTGTCGATGACGTCCGCGCTCTTCTTGCCAAGTACACTCCCAACCTCCAACCAGAGCCAAAGGGCACACGCGTCATACTCACAGGCTCCACTGGATTCCTGGGCAGTTATCTTCTCGATACTCTTTTTGCAGATCCGCAGGTTTCTGAGGTTTGGTGTCTCAACCGAAGCCAAGATGCCTCCCAGAAGCAGGTCCAAAGCGCCAAGGATAAAGGCCTGCGACATGACTGGGGATCCAAAGTCAAGTTTCTCACGGCAGAGTTGGGGCTTCCAGATTGGGGACTTGGAACAGCAGACTATAGCACACTCTTGAAGGGTGCTACCCATGTTATCCGTATTATGTTTCCTGCCCTCGAAATTATGGATAACAAGCTGACGATATGCAGACAACGCTTGGCAGGTCAACTTCAACCTTTCAATCTGGTCTTTTGAGAACCAAATTGCTGGTGTCAGCAACCTCATCCAGTTCTGCTCCGAGGCCAAAAACTTGGTGCATGTTTGTTACATCTCTTCCATCGGTGTCGCTACCAATTGGTCTGCCACACATGTTGGCCCTGTTCCTGAAGCTCTGGTTCAAGACACCGCCGCACCTGGAACCGGATACGGAGCTTCCAAGATGGTTGCAGAGAATCTTCTTTACCAGGCTGCCAACGCTGATGTTTTGCGGTTGACGGTCTGTCGTGTCGGTCAAATGTCTGGTCCTGTGCTTGGAGACTCTAATCATGACATATGGAACCCGAAGGAGTGGTTGCCTACTGTTAGTCAAGTCGATTTCCTGTTGTTAATGCTGCTAACACACTCCAGCTGGTTCGCACTTCCTCCGAGATGCGAGCCTTACCGGAGGATCTTGGAAACCAAGACAATATTGACTGGGTCCCAATCGATCTTGCCGCCCACATCATCTCTGAAATGACCTTCAACTCGGACACATCAGATGAATATGGACCCCAATTCTTCCACGTCATAAACCCAAACGCGATCCGCTGGAAGTCTATCCTTCCGTTGATTCGAGAAAGGCTTCAAAAGCATCAGAACCTCCCGATAGACGTTCTCTCGCTCAACAGCCGGGTTCGAAAGCTACGGAACACCTCTGGAAACATTAGCCCTGTGAGCGAGGATGGTTTGTCGCAAGGGATATGTGGGTTGAAGCTGTTGGAGTTTTATGAGAGCATCCGTCTTCCCGATAGGATTGGCGAAGAACAAGAACCAGTGAGCAGTAGAACCAGGTGGGAGCTTCGACGGTCCCTGAAAGCGAGCTCGAAACTTGGATCTCTTGACGAAGTGAACGATAAGTGGATTGGCATGTGGCTTGATCAATGGGGTTACTGAATTATAGATCACGTCGAGATCCCCCTTCACAACAGAATAGGTAATGCATTAGATAGGGACAAGACCATGTGTTGACGAAGGATCAACTTTCTTGCCAAAATTACCCATCTCAATTTTTTCACATTTCATGATCCAGGTATAGGTAAGTAATATGGCATTCTCCCCCCTTTTTTGCAATAAAAGTGCATGATCCCCTCCATTCTCTAGTTCAGTCGTCGACAAAGTGTAGGGTAGCCCATGAGGGCGCAACCTGATTACTGTTATGGTGCTACTTACCCAGGATGGTGAGGATAGAACCGTTTCTGGTTGTGTATCTAGAACTATCCAGGGGGTTGCCGGTATTTCTCAATCAGGGAGACGCAAGTTGAGTGCCTTCATACTCTGGATAACTACTAGGACGCGTTGATGACCTTTGGGTGACGGGAAGGAGTCACGTGCGGAGTAGCATCTCACTACCCTAAGACTGACACCTTAATAAAATCGTGGTAGACGGGAAGCATCAACCTCCAACGTCATGGTCAACGTCCCCGGAAGAAGTAGAGGTTGCGCGACATGTAGAAAGCGTAGGGTTAAGGTATGTCAATTCTAGTTGGTATTGCGTTCAGCTACTGACGGCCCACAGTGCGATGAGTCTTTACCAAATTGCCTCACTTGCGTCCGAATGGGGTTGCCCTGTCCGGGTGCACGCACCGGGACATTCTTTGTGCATGCCGTGCCAAGCTCTTCCTTGAGGAATGGAGCGTGTAGCCCAGCCTTACGGCTACCAGGCCCTCAACCATCGCGAACCAGCGCCTTTGACCAGTTGTTTGTCTCACATTTCGTCGAGTCATTCTTCGGCGCCATGAAGCCACCCCCAACTCCAGGGACATCACCTAAGATATGGCTACACGAGCTCCCCGTGTTTCTAGCCTCTTCAGAGCTATCTTCAGTCAAGCCTGCGATTCGTGCAGTATCGATGATCAGCTATGGCACTCTCGCGAGTGATGTCTCCATCAAGACGGCGGCTCGAAAGTGGTATGCTGAAGCACTGCATCATCTCCAGTGTCAAATTACGAAGGGGAACGTCTCTGTCGATGAGAGCATCATTTGTGCTGTCGTCATGCTCATTCACTTTGAAACCTGGGCTGGCACAAGCCAAAAGGCGTGGCTTCGTCATCTGAAGGGTGCGGCAATGCTACTTCAGGTGGTAGGCCCAGAGCGCTGTTCTCATGGTTTTATGCATCAGATCTTCAGTCATTTACGCTTTCAGATGGTGAGTATCCTCCATATTTATGACTTAAGAGAGACTAATCCACATAGTTCGTTGCCGCCATGACCGAAAACGAAGTACCCGTCTTTGCATCACAAGAATGGATGACAATTCCTTTTCGAATCTACCCCAAACTCATCTTTGACCACCTCATTGATGTTCTCTTCTCGGTGCTCAAGTGCCTATCGGTTGCCAATCAGCTGATCAAAACAGAAGATGAAGGTGCCCTGAGGTCAACCCTCGACACTCTCATCCGAGATACTATGCTCCAAGCCTCCCAGTGGTGGTCAGAATGCATAGAGAGCAGCCTCTTTGGACCAATATCACCGAAACAAGGATGCGGCCCGAACGAAGCTCAGCTACTGCTGACACACACGTCAGTTCCAGCCGCAGCCTTATGCTCTCTCTATGATGCGGCACAGACCATCACTTTTCACCTGTTGCATCTGGTGTCCCCTTCACCACCCTCACATAACCTGCGTGCCAGGCAGCATGCACAGTCCATCCTTTCGGCAAGTCATTTCATTGACGAAGTGTCTGGACCTGCCCCGGATCGTGGATCTATCATGATAACGCTACAACTGAAAGTCGCCAGTCTCTGGAGTCCATCATCCGAGCAGAGAAACACGGCGCTTGCTTTGCTTCAAAGGGACAAGGTTCGGGGAGGAGGACTGTCGGATATCTCAGCCGTCTCTCACGAGTACTTTGCTGACGTGGCGGCTTACATCCTTCACCACTACTCTAGCGAGTGAAATTACTCCTTTATGGCTCAGTTGCAAGCCATTTCTCTCCTCCTGACCGGCTGCCGCGCATGAGCATTACGAAGCCCGCTGTGATCAGAGTTGGTGGTGATAGTTGAGGCGCGAGACTGGCAGACTAGTGCCGGGGCTAGCCGGTCTGAAGCCAAATGCTAAGCTGGATAGCGTTAGCTTTGCGAACTAGCGGCCTTTTCATGCGTTGGGTTGCAGGGGTGGGTGGAGGGAGCCGGGGGGGGGGATGGCATCTCGCTGGGGTGTCCATGTCCAGGAATCATTGTGAGCAAACTGACAGTTCAAAAAGGCCTTTGCTGAGCGTTCCCCGTAAGCAA
>JABCKD010000481.1:0-28811 GCA_013186415.1 Fusarium sp. NRRL 66088
GTCGTTTCCGGTCGCTGACGAGATCATCACAGATGGAAAGGGACAGATTCTCATGCCCAACAATACGTACAAGGGGGTTAGGATAGCACATGAGGACTATGATCTATACTACTCTGCCTGGTGCAGCAATGAGCACGAGCTCTACGATCTCAAGGTACGTCTGGAGGAGGGGGAAGCTCGTCAAGGTTTAGAGTTGAGGCTGATAAACTCCACAGGCGGATCCAGGAGAGCTGCACAACCTCTTCCCTGAGGGTGATGACGTGACGACGGATGTGTCACTCCTGGGAAAGAGTACTCGTCAGGTCATAGACCGTCTCGATGCCTTGATGCTGGTTCTCAAGTCGTGCAAAGGAGAGTCGTGTATCGAGCCCTGGAAGATCCTCCATCCAGACGGCGACGTAGCAAGCTTGAAGGACGCCCTGGAGGATAGGTTTGACGAGTTTTACGAGCAGCAGGTCAAGGTCAGCTTCGATCGCTGCGAGGACGGGTATCTGATCGATGCCGAGGGACCACAGGTCGGTTACCAATATCGAGATGGCCTCGAGTGGCATCACTGGACCTGATGCCCGTCTCGTGTTCTAGAGAAGGGCGTTACTTTTCTATAAATCATCAGTTATACAACAAGCTGGCGATGTGATGGTGATGTATGCTGCTGAATGAATCAGGCAAGAACGGAGTCATGAATAAAATCTTGCCCCCTTGAATCGCCAATTCCCACGAGTGACGAGCAAGATCATGGCCCGGCCCAAGTATTGTACACGAGCTGGGTCCCATGGGAGGAGAGTTTTGTCGCCCAACAGTGGAGTCCCTCCCTAGGATCATGGGTTTGCTAACGAGAGTAACACGTTGAGAAAAAACCACGCCAGGTTCCGCCCACGACTTTTGTAACATGGTCTGGTCATGTGAAATTTCCCACGTGGGTGTTGAGTCCCGTCTATTCGACGATATGAGGCCTCTCATTCTAAAGCTGCAAGGAAGCCGGGAGCACGTCAGCGGTGACACGGGTGAGAGAAGAGAGATGCCAACAAGGTGAGCTTCTGGAATGGGTCGAGGGCTTGACTGCTTTGAGATTCTTAAGCATATACGATGGGTCTTGAACCTCGTCCAAGCGTCTCAAGATCGGTTCCTGCGATTTGACTGTGCCTGCCGGTGCCGGTGACCTCTGTGTTTTTTCTTCAGAGCACATGAGCAGGTAGTTTTGTTGCCAAGAAGCTCCAAGAGACTCTCAGACAGGAGACACTGACAGCAGTTTTCAAGGCATTGATACCCCCTCCCCCCTGTGTGATCCTCTTACCTCTCATCTCTTTCAACCCATGCCAGTTCCCGGTTTGTCTCTTATTCTCTTAGTGTAAACCAAAGTCTTGGCCGGAGTCGGCGCCCGGTCCGGACCCACCGCCGTGTGCCGGTATCGACTTGAGATCCAAGTTGAGATCTTCTAGAGGACACGCAACAGAGGAGGAGAGAAGTTGAGTTGATCGGAATTGCAGGAAGGAATACGGAAGATATGTGAGATAATTATTATCGTGAATAGAAGTGATAGAGAGCGTGGTGGTGTTGTAGAGTAGGAGTGGTAATTCGCGGGCTCCCATTGGATAGAAACGCGTTGCTGCCGGAAATCCAAGGCACAAACTCGGCAGCTGCCGACCTTGAACCGAGAGAGCATCTCACGACCTCAGCCAATTCAAGACAACCTCACCCATCTCGAAGCGCCCAATTGAACCCGCAACGATGGCTTCCGACGCGATTACTGAGCCGCGGCGTACGTACCGACCACCGAATTGATTCCCCAATGTCAATTTTTCCCCTCCACGACGACCGAATCCGCTGACTCCCGAGAAAAACAGAGGCGACCCGTGAGGAGATGCGTGATGCTAAACTCCCAATTGCCTACCGAGACAGCTGCGCACACCTCTTGATCCCTCTCAACAAGTGCCGGAGGGATACTTGGTATGCCCCTTGGAAGTGCACGGTAAGCTTTTCCCTTCTTCCATGACCATCCATCCCGCCGAGCCCAAGTCCGCCCGCCGAGAAACGAGCCCAACGCAACGGTCGATTTTATTACCGGGATATATATCAAAAAAAGAACATGATGCTCACACCGAGACTTTCTTTCCCCCTTTACCAGGATGAGCGACACAGCTACGAAAAGTGCCAGTACGTCGAGTTCAAGAAGCGAGTCGCCAAGATGGACGAGTTGAGGGAAGCCAAGGGCGGTGCTCGAAGCAACTAGACAAACACTGTGGGAAATGTGATGTGTGATTAAAACAAAAACCGGTACGATAGAGGTGACAAAACCGGCACACACACAACGCATGAGGTTCAGTCACCGGGACAAGTGGTTGCCGGCCGGGATTGTACATATACAATGAGCCATTGCTTGGGGGGGTTTTGTCTGAGAGGAGGACCGGGAATAGAAAAATGACTTTTTCCACACACACACAAGGAGAGAGACAAGAGAGGATGCGGATCCCTTCCATGGCGTGAACGACCGGGTGTAGAATGGTATCGATGTGCTAATGAGAACGTGGTTCTGGAGCCGCAGAGCCTCATGAGGCTCACCATCCGGCGATACTCTCGATCTGAGCCGCACGGCAGAGAGAGTCAATGGGCCGACCTACACAAAATGGGCCGGATAATAGTGGACTCGGCAAGGGGGGGGAGGGAACAAGAGTGGGACAGGTAATGGTCAGAAGAAGGTGAGTATGGCAAGCTATTGTCATTTGTACACCAATGTCGCAAGGCCGGAGGACCACGCTGTAAATGGAGTTTTGACTTGTCATGGTGGCCGACGGCAACCCTGTCCCGTCAAGACGCCAAACATGCCGGGAGCGGAGACGACATGATATTGCGGCGCCAGAGGAGACGAGTAAGAAAAAATGAGAAAAGTATATATAACGTGGCCCATCTGCTGTTCATTTTGGGGAGAAGAGAGAAGAATGGTGGACAGACTCAAGTTGAGCGACACTTGAATCAGAGTCTCTTTTCCAACATGAACGCATCTCTCCTTTAAAAGGGGGTGTTGATCATCGGCAGTTGGCTGCCGCAGAGCCTCAACGCCAGACTACACCGACAGATTGATTGCCCTCACAGCTTCGGCACTCACCCCGACCGAACGATAAGAGAAGCCTTGCACACCGATATCGATACCGATAACCAGACACCGACGCCTCATCTGAGGCTGAGCTCAGCCGAAGCGCGGCTGGAAACAAGCGGCACTGATGGCGCCTCGAATCCTCCCTCCTCTACCAGGGGCAGGGTTGATGAGAGTGCCCTGTGCTTCACACCGTCGTCATCCCCATCCCTTGCTCCCGCTCGGGTTCTCCTTCTTGTTTTTATTTCTCACGCCAAGATCTGAGCCGCGGTTCCTAATTTTCTTGAAACGCCGTGATCGACACTCCCGGAATGTGTCGGCTCAGTTGAGAGAGAGAAGACACTGCTGTCCTCAACCTTTTCCCCCTTACTCTTTCGTCACTCACGTAATTGACCAAACAGTTCGAATCATGAGCACACGGTCAAGACTTGGCGTTTATTCACAATGACATGACTCCGGTCTACCCGAGTCTGAAGACGCGTTGGGAGGATCACTCTCATCTGCGACTGGTCCGCATCCCGCCCCAGCCTTACGTACCATGTTTACACTCTTTTGCGGCTCCCGGCCCTGGCAAAAGGACAAAGAGCCGCATTCAGGTCGTTCCAGCAAACTTCTATGCATGTCCCGCAGCCGAGCGGGTGGCTTGGCACCGTCGTCGCGTGGGTCCCGGTTCAGAAAAACTAGCGAGTCGAGCCACACAACGTGATATTATCAGATGAGATCCACCGCCCAAGGCTCCCCCCTGGACATCCGATCCATCAAGATTGCATGATGCCAACAGCCGGCATTAGCAAACTTTTATTCAACGACGGTTCCACATCTGCCGGTTCAAGTGCCCTCGTTCGGTATGCCTTGACCACCAGACCAAGGGGGGGCCCATGACTTCCGGCCCGACCACAGCTTTCCTCGGCCGGTTTGTGGATATAACTTGTCTTGGACCGTGGCCAACCTCTTGAGACGAGTGCCAAGAGACTGCCAAGACCTCCTCTCGTGCTTTACGTTTACGGGATCACCGGTGACCAGTCATGAACATCTCGAGGAACCACCATGTGGATTCTATAACACAAGCATCACTTCACGGTTGGGTCACAACAGAGTATGTGGAACCACTATTTGAATTCTCTTATATAATACTTTTCTAACCGGTATCCCGGTAGAAAATGAGACATGTACATGATGATCAAGGTAGGTAGAACGGCTCGCAATCACATTTTTTTTGTGGTGCTGAGGGGCGCGTAGTATCTTTCACAAGACGGTGAGGCTTTAAACAAAATAATGCTCTAATATTGGCGAGAAAAAACGGAAAATATTGTAAGGGGGCATAACAGGGGGGAGAGACCTGATTGCTCAGAAGAGGGCATTGTTGCCACAGTCAAACACACCAGAGATGGCACTCGAGTCGCTGGCCATGATGTCTGTGAGCTCAGTGATGGACGACCAGAGACCGGCAGCGTTCATGAAGAACGAGATGCCAATCAGGAAGGCGTTCACGGCAAAGAGGCAGATCTGCTTGGGGCTGCTGAACATGCAGTCCCAGTTCATGTGGAACCAGAAGACGGCGCTAAAGCCAAAGGTGAACCATGAGATGGTGGTGGCCGAGGCAATGGATAGGATCGAGTCGAACACGGGGATGGCGTTGGACAGGATGAAGCAGAGAACCCAGAAGATGGTCACCAGGGACATCCAGATGGACCACGAGCGCACATTGTTGGTGGTCATCTCGTGCGTGATCTTGAAGTACTTCATGACCTCGACGTAGCAGTACTTGATGCCGGTGTGACCGAAAGCCAGACCAGTAGAGAAGACGGCGGGGAGCACGATGCCGTAGGCGATCTTGGCAGTGGTGGCAGCAGCTGAGCCGAGGGCAGGTGACACGGTGTATTCACCGGCAAGGCAGTAGATGGCAATGGCAACGATGGTGTAGAAGCCAATGGAGGTGACCTCGAGCCAGCACAGAGCAAAGCCAAAGTCGTTGACGGGGTCAATCATCTCAGCCATGTAACCAACAAAGTTGATGTTGCCAGAGTAAGCGTAGCAGATCTTGAGGCAGGCGTTGAGACCCTCTCGGAAGGTAGGGTTGCCAACAATCTTGAGGTCCTTCTTCCAGTCAAGAGGGGCATCCTCGGGGTTCTTGACGCCCAGGGAGATCATGACAATGAGAGCAGCAGCGATAATGGCAACACAGCATGGGTAACCGGACCAAGCGACGAACTTGGCGGTTCGGGGAGCACAGAGGACCCAGCAGCAGAGGCAGCCAATGCCAATGTAGCCAACCGTACAGAGCGAGTGGTTGGAGATGGTGTTGAAAGCAATGGAGAGAGTGACACTGGCAGAGGCGGCAGTCATGATGACCTGGATAAGAAGACCGATACCCGAAACAATCTCGAGGCTCTTTCCGCCGACGACGCGGGTCATATCAACAACGTTGACGACATGTTGGTGACGAGCATAGAACTGCTTGAGGACAAAGGCTGTATACCAAGACAGAAGACCGATGCCAATGATGGCAATGAGACCGGGGACGATGCCCATCACCTTGAGGACACCGGGAAGAGACAGGACACCGAGACCGACCTGGTTGGTCAGAAGGGCAAAGGTCGTGTCCCATTTGGTCATGTTGCGGAAGTTCTTGCCGCCTTCGCCACCGCCGAAGCCATTATCGACGGGGACGTTTCTCTCCGACTTGATGTCGAGCTCGTGGCCGCTCTCATGGCCAACCTTTTCCTTGCTGTTGGTCTTGCTGGAGTCGTTGCCCTGATCAGAAGGGTAGATGGTGTTGGTGGCGTCTTGCGTGTAAGCAGTCATGATGGGCTAGTTGGTGGTGCCGTGAGGCGTCGTGTAATAAAGATTCTCTCTATGTATGATGGATGTGCGAGGTCTATATGTATTCGATTGGGTGTGATGTAGTATGTACGGCGCTTGAGAGAGTGTATAGAGTTGAAGGAGGAGAGGGAGTGATTCCAGTTGATGGATGAGAAGGAGGAAGCTGGGAGGAGTGAAGCAGCAAGATGAGGGTAGAGACGGGAGAGAATATATACAAGTCGAGCAAGAGTGAGGGCAACAGGGAAGAAGGGACTAAGCAGTCGGGCAAGATGTTGAGGAGCTCGGCGTTCCCTCGTCAAGCTACCATGATCCTTGGTCCACCGTCCTCTTGCAGCGGCGGCAAACCCGTTGGAGCTACGGGCTACGTACGGGCTACGGGCCCTTCCTCTCCATTGCCCTAATCGGCTGACTAGGTCATTGCTAATGGGGCGGAGGCATTTGCAAAGGCCAATCTCCCCATGGTGGAGCGAGCACAACGGGGAGCGGAGACTACGGTGCCAGAGAGGATATCGGGGCTCCGGGCGGAGGTGTATCGAGGCGAAGGGATGCGTGCTGGGGAGGGTTGGAAAGCGGAAAACCCTGGGGCTCCATAAGTTGGAGATGGGGGAGGCAAGCTTCCGAGGGACAGGGATGAGAGGGGAGGGGAGGAGAGGAGATGGAGAAGAATCACGTCAGGATCCAATGGGGGAGCTCATTGGACCAGCGGCGGAAAGGTGAAGGGATCATGACGCCCTTCTCCATGGGGGGCCAAGCAGGACAAGCATCAATGGCCCGTGGGGGATGGAACACGCTATTCGGTTCCAGAAGCCGTCATGTTACGTATTGTGAAGCCGTCTTGGACATATGCTTGGTCCGGTCCGGCCGTCATCCTGGGGCTGCTCACCCGGGCCGGTTTGGATGAGCGGATCCAAGGGTTTTTGTGAGTGATTTGCGTTGCCTGAGTTGTCCATGATGAGGGGATCACCAACAGAGTCAAGTGTTTCGAGATATAGCTTGGAATGGCACGACAGGAAATCTCCCAATTGCTTCTCATGTACAATGACGATGAGGATGGTGAGTAGAGTAGATGGGCCAACAGTCGACGAGGCAAAAAAGCAAAAGGGAACCACAAAATGCGACATGAACCTCAATGCTTGGCCGTTGACTGGAGCAGGCGCAGGGTTCCATTTCCAAGCGCCACGGCGGCTCTGTCGTTGGAACAAACGCTAGCTCGCTCTGATTCGAGGCTGACGGGCGAACCCAGACAGGGGACTGGACCGAGGACGGAGAACCGAGGCGTCGGGTGGAGATCTCTCTTGTTCAAACACGCCCTAGAGTGGAGGCGGTCATGGAGAGTTTCTTCATCTTCTCTGTTCAACAGCAGACCACTGCGCTACTCCCATACCGCGGCGCCGGGTGGAAGCAAAGAACATGTGTGTTGACCGTTGACTCGGTCTACATGGATGAAGGGTTGATGAAGGAAGAGAGGCGTGATTCATGAAGGAGAGACGCATGATGGATAATGGTGGTAATCCCAGATCTTGACGAGTCGTTGCCGCTGTGAGATCCATCCGGTGGGTGTGGGTGGCAGGGGCACCTTCCGGTTTGGAGAATTGGAGAAGAGAATTGGAGACAGCTAGAGCCTGCCGCGGGTCAGGATCAGGGTTCATGTCACGTGTATCTTGGGGAGCCATGTGCACATGGGCTGACGTCCGAATATTTCCCTTCGTACGTGAGATCTTTAGGTTGTCTTGCCCGTGACAACTTTGAAGAAATCACCATTCCCTTTTGCATCAACAATGGCATGTTGCGTTGCCTTGCCACGCTTAATTGTACGCCAACGCACTTTGTTTTAGTTTGATGCGTCCTTAGACTCACTGACAGAGCCACATCCGTCATGAAGCGCCCCCTGCAACACCCTTGCACCCTGCGCGTTTCCACATTCTCCTGTTTTCCAGCTCTCAGTGCCCCAGTCACACGCCTTCTAGTCGTCTTCTAGAAGAAAGAGTGTGCCTCCTGAGGCAATTAACGGGCCCGAAAAAAAGGTGAGACGGACCCGGGCCCTGTCCGACTCGTTCCCTCTTAAAAGAGAGCCCCAGAATGCCAAGATAACTTGACTCTTGCTCCTCACCTTTTATTCCTCGTTTTGGTTTTGCCGCGGTGGGTTCTACGAACTTTTTGATGGGGATCACCAAGGTTACCCAAGCTTGAGTTGCTTGGCAAAGCATCATCCTCGAGCATCAGCTACTCACCAGGGTCCCGCGCTCTCCCTCTTCGCGACCACACACGGCGATGCCATTTTACGAGAAGCGACAGACATCCTCTTGGAGATGTCTTGTTACGTACAACGACCCGTAGTCCCCATGGGACACGCTTGCTCTCCCCCGGCGATCGCTCTCGACAATCAGGGGACTCCAGACTTCCCCGTGAGACTCGTTCTCTTGGCTTTTACGCCCGACCAAGAATCCCCAGATATTACGTTTCTCGACATTGATTCCTCTGGAAGCCCGAGAGGAAGAGACGTGGCCGATGGGTACCGGCCCGGAAAATGTCCCGTGCGGCCACGGTGATGCCGCTCATCATCATACTACCGTCGACCTGGAGCATCAGCCAGATGGCCGTGGTGCCACTCCGACGGCAGTCTCCCGCGCCCTGCTGGACCCGCGCCCTTCCGCCCTGTCGACCAGTTGTTACCTGCTCTAGCCGCCTTTGACCATCAGCCTTGACCTGGCAGTAGAGCCGCACGAGGGCCACCTAATATCTGGAGCCAAGCGCTGCATCTCCCATTCAGGCAGGCCTCTCCTGCCGCCTCACCTGGATCAGCAGCGTCACCCGTCAATCTCTGTGCTAGTACCGTTTGACTGCCACGACAGGGACATTGCCGGCATCCCATTCGGGCCTGTCCGAGAAATCCCGTCTGCTGCTCCCCCTCCCCTGGATCTTGATGCCTGGTTTCAAAAGAAGAAGCTGCCGGATCCCAATCGTCACGGCATGTAAGTGATTGGCGATGTTGGTAATGTCAAAGAACGACCTGCAATAACGGAGCCCGAGCATCACAGCACCCGGGCCTGAAGGGAACCCCTTGCGGGCAATGGGCACAGGCATGACCTTGCTCAAACAATACCAAGCTGCGGTATTTTGTGCATGAACTTGTCTACGCTTGGCTTGCGACTCCGCTCTCGAGGATTCGTGTCATGGATCGTTGGTCACGATCTCCTCATTTCTTACATCTCAACGCCAATAAGGTTTGCACAATAACCACCGCGTCAACAACATCGTTCGGCTGTCCGTCCCTTTCGATCGCCCAGGGGGGCCGTGTCAATATTCTGGAGTCACTTTCAAGGGTTCATCACCTTTGTTTCTGCATGGCACGGGCGACTTCCGGTTGCAATTGTCATGAAAGCCGCCGTTTTCCTCGATACCCTCATCGTTCCCCTCAAACTCCGCCTCCAAGAGTCTCCGCTACAACGACTTTCATTACGTACAATTCATCCCTTTCCCCGACTCGAGGTCGCCTTATGCCCGGGGAAGTCTTGTCCATCTGCATAGATTTGTAACATGGTGAGGAGCCCAAGGGTCCAAAGGGGCCCCGGGTATACACCGTGATGGACCATGGAGAGGCTCGTTCCGGCTGATTACCCACTTGCTCTTGACTCGTCTCGATGGGGATCTTGGCGATTCCTGACTCCATATAGATAACATTTCGAAGTGGGAATTCGTTGACTGTTTGCTGCTTGTCAAGCAGTCACATCCAGATGTCATTCTCTTACACTCTCCTGGTGCTTCGATGTACCATCCGGGAACCATTTCTGACTGCCGCCGGGATGGTGGATGCCGGTAAGGCCTGGATGCATCTAGGAACGACCTTCCGTACGAGGAATAGGCTCTTGAGGCTCTGTCTTGGGCATCGAGATGCGCTACTATCGGAAATCCGAACCTTGGAGTTTCAGGCTCCAAGCCGGCAGCGACCGGCTCTGCAACTCGTCGAACTATCATAACGTTCTTTGGTCAGCTCATGGCATGTTAGGGCAGCGTCGTGGGGATGTATCTGGCTGAAAGAACGTGAGCATGAGTTTTCCCTAGGGCAGGAGTTTTGTCGGAGGGTTGAGTCAACCCACGAGTGCGAGGCCTCCACAGGGTAATTTTGTCGTGGCTCGCCACGGCATCAGTGGGTATACACCTCTCTCTTTGACAGGAGTTTCTGTTCCCACTCATTGTTCACCTCGTTCAGCTCCCTCCCCCTTTCCCATCGTTATTGCCTACATGCTTGACCAGACATAAGATCATATAACAGCTTCAAGCCATGGTGAAGTTGGATATCTCGTTTCAGGGATCAATACCGCACATACTTCATCGTGGAACTGACGTCTAATGAACGATAGGAGCAACTCGCATGATACACAACCGGAGAGCATCGATCGACGACCGCAGCCGCCGAATCATTCCCGTTGTACATTGTTCTTCGGTGCACAAGCTTGCCATACTAGGAAACCATATGCTTGAATTGTCATGGTGTTGGTGCGAGTCCGACGTCATCCCTTGCAGCTGGGAGCAGCCAGTATGTCTTTCACGCCACCAAAATGGACGGAGAGACCTCCTGGATGCTCCGAGCTGGAAACCCGTCATCGTGGCTGAAAATCATCATCTATCTGCGTCTTATTGGAGTTTCAATGACTCCAGCGGTTTCGGCTGTTGGCAGTTGTGTGACCGAACCATCGAACAATTGCAAGAATGGTGGCCCAAAGCCATTAAATCTAGCACCTCCTATCTCACCAGCAATATCAGTCTTCCCAGGTGCTGCAAATGCACAACTGGCAGAGTATAGTTCTTCTAGACGTCCCATGCACAAACAAGCTGAAGCACGAGCGGTGTTGTTTGCTCTAGCCCAACAAACCCAGGTCGAAACCCACAGCCTCGACAGCTGAAGCTGCAGTTTCCTCTTCTACGATCTTTGTCTCAGGTCTTCGTCGATGCTTTGTCCTCGTCAAAGATGCCTGGCTGTACATCCTCGCCCAGGAGTTCCTTGCATTATCCATCATATCCCTTGACAACAAGTGTAGTGAAGGTGAACTAGGTAGCATGTAATCATGTAATATTGCCATATGCCGCGCCGATGATGGTGTTCCACCTCAAAGTCGGGCTCTATGCTTACCACAGCCAGGGGGCAATATTTCCATCTTCCACGCTTGACAAATAGAGCGATTGGTATCCCAAGTAGAGTGTAGAAACACTTTTAATAGTTCTCCTTCAACCATCACTGGGTGGGATGTTTGGAGCTACACCCTGTTCCCTCCACTCCAAAGATGCCGAATACCTTGGTGGCTCAGGATATTGGCGAGCTCACCCTTCAACGCCAGTGTGAACCCCGCATGATCTATCCATGTGTGATGATCGAACGTTTGCGCTTCTTGTCAGGGCGACTTCTCTCCTGAAAATCCATCCAAGTTCTTTCTTCATCGAGATATTACCATGGGGGTGTATGAGCTTGAGCACTGAGGTTAGAGCCCTCTGGAGTATCCAACTATCATATACTATACATCGATACCCGCCCTTCCGACGCCATATCTAACTATATGGGTACTCGAAGTGGTGTTTGCATCGCTCAACTATAGGGTGCGCAGGGCAGGATTTGTTTCCCGTTATCCCAATTCACCCACGGTTCAAGGACCAAGAATACGGTAATTCAAAGGGGGGGCGTTGGAGAATTAGTCTAGTTGTTTCTTTTACAGCAGTAGGGATAGAGGGTTGTCCTTGGTATGGTCCTGTCTACCGAGTGTCAAAACGTCAGAGAAGCTTGACAAGACCAAGTCATCGGGCCTTGCCAACAACCCGTGATGAGTGCGAGCTATATTGCATAACAATTTTCTTAGTATCAATTAAGGCATATTTCTGGTTTTTTTTTTTCTGTCTTGTTGCTAAAGGGGCCCTTGATCGAGATGGTGTCGGCAGTCTTGAGAGCGTTGGTCGTGATGTTGGTGAGTTCATCATTGCCGCTAATGTCCATCTCATGTACACAAGTCACTCTGGGAAGAGCAAAGGTCGTGAGGGATGGGTTGTCCTCGACCGAGAGCGTTTTCTACACATGCTGAGGTATCGATCCAAAACCCCAACTATCGCACAAACCTTGGATATCATCATCAGAAGCTTGTCCACCAAGTAGTTAACCCCCAGTCCAAACTCTCAACATGATCTCAGTTATGAGAGAGGCTCCAGAAATTCACTAACGAAATGAATATCTCTATGTTGGATTTCTTGGCTTATCCGGCCTTACATACTAGACATTCCTGAACGAACAGTTCACCAGGGCCACCTTCAACCGATGAGGGAGTCATGGCTAAATATACTACGTAGCTTTCTAAGATTCTATCTCTATTGGCTCCCATATTAGGTTGTTTTATTGTTCTTCACAGGTCAAGGCGGTATTAATACCTTCACCCCGAGTATGGCCCCATCAGTTCGTCCACTGTGGTCACTGAGAGATGTCAAGACAGTAAGGCTACCTAGCGCCGCCGGTTTGTCGTGTGTTGATACAGTGATTTTTATGCCTTGGACCAAATAAATAGTCATGATCGTTAATTTACCAAACCTGTAATCCACCCTAAGTAGACCGTGGATATGATCGTGCGGATCCTCGCCGGCTGAAGGGCATCGTGCGCCAACCATACACTTGCTGTAACTTGTTGGGAACACCATGGAACTCGAAAAGTTAGATCATCGGGTCACTCTGGGTTCATCTACACATGTTCTGCGGCAGGTCATCTGAAAGACTTTGTGGTTATCCCTTGAACTACATGCTTATGATGAATGGATTGCGGATACCTTAACTTGGGCTATTCGATAATATACCTCACCATGTTTAGCAACCCTTGATTAGATGTATCTTTTTTTCATGTCAACGTAATACTAATTCTTGGGGTTAAGGAAGCATAGTGTGCGTCGAAAGAGTCAAGGGGGGTGGATGTCAACCACTTGCTTTCAACAGGCCAAGTCGCATGCTTGCAAACTACTGCTCGCCTCTTCTTTTATAGGTAACTTTGCATAAAATGCCATCAAGTATCAGTCGTTAGCTATTAGCATCAGCTTACCCCGTAAAAGCTTCCCTTACATCTAATCCGGGGAGCAGCAGCACACTAAAGTTGTCTATTTCTAAACCATTAAAGAAACATCGACATTGAAGACTAAAATTTTAGTCCTAAACGATTATTTCCCCCCCTCCGGGCATTAGAATATATAGATAGAAATGATACGTATAAAGAGTAATGACTTGCTGAGAGGATCCCCTCGTAGAGTCGAGTCGCATAGGAGTTTAGGGTAGTCAACAAGCATCCAATGCAAGTCTTTTCGTGCCTGCATCCGAGCAATTCCCGACACGCACATCAACCCACCTCGTCAAGATTAAACAACAACACATCTCAACCGACCCCAAAGGAATTACAGCTCTATAACTAACGAGAGAAGAGACATTTTCATGCGAGAGTAAGCGGACTGGCCAACCCGACCACCAACAAGCCATCTCAAAAAAACATCATCACAAACTATCCTCACCATGGGCTCATCAGACATCCCCCCTCCCTCAGCACCAGTCTGGATAGTCCCAGCCTCAACAGCATGTCTATCAACAGGCGTATCCTTCTGGCTCCTAGCCTACATCCTAATGGTCCGCCGCTCCCTCTCAACAGGTCACACCCCAGCCCCCCTCGTCGCCCTAGGCCTAAACCTAGCCTGGGAAGTCGTGTACGCGTTCGGCGTCTGCGAAGCCCCCATCGAGTTCTTCGGCTTCACACTCTGGCTCCTCTTCGACATACCCGTCGTCTACGCAACTCTTAAGACGGCGCCTAGGTCATTTGCCAGCAGTCCGCTAGTTGCGCGGAATGCGCCGCTTTTGCTGGCTGGCGTGTTTGCTGTCGGGTTGGTCGGGAATGGGTTGTTTGTTTGGTGGTGGCTTAAGGAGCCTCATCGAGGGTATGGTGTCAAATGGGGCAAGAATTGGAAGGGCCTTGAGGCGCGAGATACGACTGAGTTGGCGTTTTGGTCTGCTGGCGTGGCGCAGATGATGTTCAGCGTTGGTGCTCTCGCCATGCTCCTTCAGCGAGGACATTCTGGTGGACAGAGCTATGCAATCTGGTGAGTTAAAGCATGCACATATCCATCTTTCTCCTTTGACAGCAGAGGGGGTGTGTGTATCTTGATCTGGTGTCTCTTCTCTTCTCTCAACACTTTTGCTTGCTTGTGTTTGTTTCCTTGTCTCGCTCCTCTCCGGTCCCGATAGTACGGTACTCTACTGCAAATTACGTGTCAGGTGAGAGTTGAGCCAAGAAACAAGCAAATACTGCTCGCCTCGTCATGAGAAGAAAAAAAAACGCCTCAGTAATCTTGGTTCCTGCAATAGCGCTAATCAAAGAGTCACTTCCAGGTTTTGTCGATTCATCGGTACAGTCGTTGGTCTCCCCATCACCTGCATCCTTCTCTGGTGGCACTGGCCAGAGGCGCATGGTTTCGTCTTTCATCCTCTGGGTCTATTCTTCGTTGGAACTGCAGTGTTCTGTGATCTATTGTACCCGTTCCTGCTGGCCTATGTTCGATCGACCGAGAGGATCCTGCCTGATGGAACTGTGATGGCCGGAGAGACGTTTGCCGAGGTAGAGAAGAAGAAGCAGTAAGGAAACGACGCTAGCTGGCCATTGTGACTCTCTACCTGCGGCGTGTTGGTTGCATTTCCCTCAAATAGGGGAAACGATGCGGAGATAAAAAGCAAGAAATGACACATCTGATTACATTCATACATGAAGCCGATATCACAGGACCAGATAACGTTTTGTTTGCTGGGATAAGAAACTGTTTGTCAAGCCTCCCCAGGTCCAGTGACCTAATTTTTCAACATTGGCCTCGCGCGGCCAAGACAAGAGCACATGGTGATGCGTCGTGCATGCGTGAATCACAGTGACTGATGCAACCTCAGATCCGAAAACTCGGAATCATGGTTGGGTGACTGACAAATACAGTATGCAAGAGACAGAGTGACCTGGTTAAGCATCCAATTAGAGTCTGACGACGGTGGTTTACCCGTCAAGATCAAAAGATTGCGTCAAACTCAGCCAGCCTTTTCTGTGGCGGGCTGGGCAAAGCTCATCATGCAGCGATCACCTTCCCCTCTAGCGCCGGTCCGCGGAGAATGTCAGTCCATATCCGCAGCGAGAAGCCGGAATCGTGGCTTTTCGAGATGTGATAGCCCCGGCAGATAAAGTCGCAACCAACACCCTCGGTAAAAGATGGGTGGTGTAGGGGGGGAGTGTGAGATGAATAAGATATGACGATCCCGATAACGTAGTCCCTCCCCAACACCTTTCATTTTCATCTCCTATCACCGTTGCAACACCAAATTACTCTTGTAATTCATAGGCCATATTTACCCGGTCAAAGGAAAGGAAAGTTGAATTCGCATGGGAAAATGCAAGCTTAAGTGGGATTGGATGACAGAACCAACGACCGTTCAGCCAACAAACCAATAGTGTCTCGGCATGCAAGCAAACCGTACATACAAACTTGGCTTGCCTCTGATGACCAACAGAAAAAAAAAAGGAAAAAAAGACGGCCCAAGTTCGCCAATGAGAACTTGATCCAGCCTGTCGGTAACAAAAGAGAAGCAAACAACACACATTACGGCAAGGGCACGGGATCTCGATCCTTGAGGTGATGTGTGCGCACACACGCATGCACTTGCACTTGTCGCACTTTTCGTGTTGGCCAAGATGTTGGTTCGAGGCCTTGCATTCTCACTTCATTTCCCTTCGTGTCCAAGTTTGTTGGGGGATGTTGGCTCGAGAGGTAGTCCTGAACTGGAGGATCCGTGTATGTCTTGATCGTGAGGTTCATCATCCGAGACATTTGCACAAACTGTTGGTCCCGCCGTGTTTGCAATTCCCAAATCAGAGAGAGCCAATAAACGTAAAACGCAGGACCCGACTGTTAGAGAGACGCCATCCAGAGCAAAAGTCACATGCTCACGGGCTTGTGCGGGTGCAAGGCAAGGCCAGGGGGGGGAGGACGGACTTCTGGAACCTGTCAGGGGTGGGACACAAATCGTGGAGAAATGACCTGCTAGAGCATGCATTGCAGAGTCCTGGGCATAAAAGACGGTCGGGATAGCGTCAGCCTCGTCATGTTTCATCCTGGGCTGGTCCTTGTCATGGAAACTTGTCCCTCCCCCGAGCGAGATTTTGTCCGGAGGTCATGACCGATGAAATCAGGCGCAGGCGGATAAACATCAGGGTCTTTTTTCCCCCAGGGGCGTGAAGATAATACACAGGAACTTTCCCATGATCATGACACCAGGTGGTATCAGGCATCAGGCATCTTCTGTTTGTGTCAAAAAAGAAGAAAAAATACTCCGTGGGTCGAACCGTCCAACGTAACGTCCCCCCTCGTTTTGGGAAAACGGGCATCGGGCCTTTCTTCTTTTCGAAATCGTAAACTGACCCGATGTGGGCAGATGAGCTAAAACAAGGCCAGTAAGAAATAATTGCGGCGCCCGCCCTCCCTTTGGGGGTGATGTAGCAGTTTTTTTCCATGGATGAAGGGTGTGAGGAAGTTCTGCAAGAGGACGGTTTAGGAAATAGGGATGGATGGCCGCCTCGGCGGGAGATTTCCCAAAACCCGACCGTTTGAGTGTTATCGGGCTAACGGGTCATATGCATCTGCGAGTGCTAAATGCGCTAATGCAACTAAACAGGATCGAACTTCTTCCCCTCCCCCCTGAACCTGGAGGAGGGGAGGTCTGGCGTCAGCGTGGAGAGCTGTCAAACCTGTCAAATGTCGACACCCTCCAAAGGCAAAACATCCGGGTTAATACATGACGAGAGAGAAAAAAAAAGCCCGGATATTGTTCGTGATGCATGCGACTCTGTGGATGAGGGGAAGGGGTGAGGTCCTTGAAAGGGTCTTCCTTGCTTTGCATTATCCGACTTTGGCAATGGTCTTGCACTCTCACAATGCACCAGACGAGGCGCTCATGATTCAAAATCCCAGGTGCGCTTGGCGCTTGGGTCTTGGGTCGGCACGAACTCGTTCGCTACTCGCTATGAAGTGCTCTTGATCATGCACCCCCCTCCCCCTCAAGAACCCTTCTGGACCCCGACCGAGACACTATCAAAAGGATGGTCCCTTCGTTTCTTGACCCAGTATACGCCATAATACTGGGGGGGCCATGGATCTTTTCCCCTCATACCCGGGCTTACACGCTTGGAAGCGAGTGTGAGAGTGTGTGTGCTTGCGAACAGAGAAACCCAATGGCAAACCATATCCCCAACCACACGACTCCTGCGCCACGGCCCGTCGGATGTGCTCTCTCTACCCTTCATGCGACATCAATCTCTGAATCGAGCAGGTGTGTTGGGAGCGACCCTGTTTTTTTCCTTCTTTATTTTTGCCGCGGATGCTAGGTCGCCGCCTCGGTGAACAGCCATGCAATTGGACATCCCCAGGATGCAGGGTTGGTTTCCATACCGGTGAGCGGTCTTCCTGTGGGGTAGGCCCGGTTCAAAGCACGCGGCGCGCGTCAGTCACGTACATACGGGTTGGGTTGCTTCTGGATTTGGGAATGTGGTATCGGCCGTGATCATTTCATCTCCGTAAGCCTGTCGGGGGGTAGTAGAATCCTGGGATGTTTTGTGATGGTGGACGACGAACGACCAACCGTTTTTGCTGAAAATCGACCCTTTGCTTATTTTGGACCGTACGTCGGACCTAACGTATGACATTGTTGCCGGAGCGTCGCAGTCGATTCAAACCAAAAACTGCAAGCCATCTTGGATAGTGTTTCCCTCCTCATCTCATTGCGCCTCTTCCCCCCCTAGGCACCGAGATTCCGCCAATTCGGAACGTAATGGGAGGACCTCGCTATCACCAGCATCCCACGCCTGAGGTGGACGGACAAGGTTGTTCATCACCAGACGCCGCGTGGGGTCCCGGACTCTGGCAACGCACGTAACAACACGTGGGAGGCTACTGGGCGATAATATGCTGGTCCCCGCCTCTATCAGGTCGTCTGATGAACCGTGTTTCGCATGATGATAGGGGACTGGGAGATGACGAAATAGAGTTCGGGTGTTGATTTTTCTTTTTTCGGAGGTTGTCCTATTGAACGCCGTTTTTTCCTTTCCATGTCGTCTGGTGTTGCCCCCTCTAAACTCCCGTTCCTGAACAGCCATGATCCTTGCATGGATGAGGGTTCGATGTGATACCACCCACCAAAGGCAAGTCGTCCGTCGCATCGCGGCATCTGGGTTTGGATCCCATCACAATCCCTTCCCCGGCGGCTGGCAAATGCAGCTCGCCAAGCTTGAGGCCATCCTGGAACGAATCTCTGCAAGGTAAACTCCTCCGATGTGATGAGGGGGGTTAACGACGCGCCGCGAACTTGTGTGCGTGTGTGATGAAACTGGCCGGTCTGGCACACCGGCCGAGAGAGATGGAACCTAGTTCACACTCTTTCAGGTGTGTCTAGATCCTTGAAGAATTTGTCAATCGGTGACAAGGTAGAGAGAGGGTGGGAGGCTGATAATCAAAGGGTCCTTTTGGTAGGAACAAGAATGGATGGTGAATGGGGAAGAGTCCTGATAAGGAAGTGGAATCGGCCGTGTAGGGCTGGCGTGTGACTCCCAAGTCTTTTACCAAGTGGGTTTTTTTTCTTTTCTTTCAGGGAACATTATCAGACGATGAATGGGGGACGGAAAGACAAGGGGAAGAGAAGGAAAAGATTTGCGTGATGATTTACAGTGCCGAGTTCGTCATTGCATGGGGTACCGTCCCAGCTGGTCGGTATGGGTACACTTTTTGATAAGCAGCAGCAGCAGCAGCAGCAGCAGCACAACCACCGGAGATGCAATGGCGTGAACGAACGATGCATCTCCGTATGTCTTGTTCACCCCCTTCACTCACAATCAATGTCCGCCGCCCCCCATCCTCAGCTTCAGCCTCATCAGGGTTTCCCTTTCTTGATGAAGCCATCGCTCAGTTACCGAGACACCCACAATCCCGAGACCGCCGCCATCATGTCTTGTCCCACGCTCTCAAGGTAGAATGCACCCCACGTCGCCCATCTCTACGAGATCGTAACCCATTATTAAACTCTTTTCCCGAAAAGACCCCCCGTGACTCAAAATCTCGTACGTGATAAGTTTTTTCTTTTCCACTCTGGTCTCGACGTGGCAAGCAACCCGGCGCCGTTGAGCGCAGCGCCGAGAAAAACGGCGGGGACTGAACAGACCCATCACTCAACTCATCCCGTCTGGGCGTTTTTACGAACCAGGGCAAGTGAGTTTTTGGCGCCGCCGGCAGCGCACGTGCGGTCGTGTGAGGCTGTCTCAAGCGCCAGCAGATACTGCGCCTGAAGGATGCAAGGAAGCTGTCGGTGAACAACTCAGCTCGGGTTCTCTTATCACCGTGTCGCCGACCTCCGATGGATGTTTGTTGGTCACCCCCCCTAGTTCTGTTGGGTGATTCGAGATGCGTTTACGAGCGGTGAAAAAATATTGGATTTGGTAGCCGCGCTTTGCGAAGGAGTGGTGAGTGAGTGAGTGAGTGACATGGGCAAACAACAAAGAAAAAGGGTGGTTTCACAGACGCAGGGCCTCCTCTTGATGGGGGATTTGATGCCAGCCAAGCGTTGTTGTCTCACTTGTCACATTTTTTGCCACTTGCTTTCATTCTCAAAGTAACAATAGTTAGTTACCTTGCAAAGAAAAATGTACTAACTAGCAATCATGAGTGATCATGCGCCGACGATCTCTCTCTTTCTTCATTATCAGATTGATAAAAAAAACCCAAAAGAATGCCGGAATACGCCAGAATCAGAGACACACGCCGGGCTAACATGACAAGTCCGGGATCCGGCAAAGGGAAAAAAGCTTGGTTGTGAAAAGAGACAACTACCGTAAGAGCAACATTTTGTGGCTTGCATTTGCATTCTGCACGAATCACCCAGTAGTAACAAAAAAGCAATAATAAAACAGCCATGGAAGGAAAAACCTTGGCAAGGAATTTCGTCTCAAGACTTTTTTGCAGGGGGACCTTGCTGGGCGGCGCGGTGCAGTAGCGTCGGCTGAAGAAGATGGTGGGAGGGTTTTTCTTACGACAGTGATGAGAAGAAAGAACGTGGGGAATGAGAGAGAGTATCTAATCTAATCTGTACAAGTTTGAGGAAGAGGGAAGAGGAAGGGAGATGAGATTGGATGGTTGATCCATGGCATGATATGCAGTGATGAGAATATCTCTGCCGTCTCACTTGGGACTCAAAATAACTACCTACCTCTTTGGATGAAACCTGTTGATCAAATAAATGATGAGAGTAAAAATCCCACGCTTCCAGAAACGGGATAGAAAGATGAGACAAAAGGCTCCAAAAGGAAAGACCCAAAGAAAGAATCCACAACGCTCGAGCACACTCTTGAGCCCATCCATCATTTGTCTCCATCCCACGTCCTCTTTCCGGTCACGGATACCGAAGCATTTCTCTAAATACCCATCCATCACATAAGCAGAAACCCCCCAATCTCGGTGAACGGATGGATACTTTATCCATTATTACTCCGTTTACTTGGTTTTTTTTGCCACAACGTGGGATTTCGGGATATTCGTTAGAGCCAACAAGCAAAGCAAACTCCCCGGCACTCGTAACAAGAAGAGAGAGCGGGATGACCACCCTAGCCTCGACGGGCCGGCGCGCGGGCTCTAAACCAACCTAGTAAAGCAACCAACCCCCCTCTCTCTCTCAAAACGGTCTTGGTCTTCCCGCGTGAACGCTTTTCGCCCATTCTTCGTGTCTCTCTTGACTTGGGATGTGGGCAAGGCGTGCACCCGGAGGGTTTTTCTTCGTTAGTTTCGTGGGGGAATGTCGCATGTGAGCGGCCAACAACGTTTCTTGCAGCTTTTGGTGCAGAAGCAAGCGTGTGTTTATATGATGGTGGAGTTAGAAGGGTGTAGGTCATGGCCTCTTTCCGTGACGTTGCCGCGCGCTGGGCGTCATGACCACTTCAGCCCACAGTAGCTCAAACAACAGATTCAAAAAAGATGGAGAAGATGCAAGCAAATATATTCTAATAATTTCATCATGCGCCAAACAGTATGCAAGCTAGTCAGCTGTGGTCAGTAAGGTAATTGGCAAAGTAAATGATCCATCCAATCCATCCAAGTGTTTCCCCCCATCCCCCCCGATGTCGGGTTTCCCTTCCAAATTTCCAAAGGTCCCCTTATTCCATCCCGCCCATTGTGAAGCGCGGCAAAAACGATGATAACGCCAATGCCACGGAAGTGCAGAGTAAAAAGTATATGTGAGGTTTCCAAGCCCAAATGATATCTCTTTCCATCCCATAAAAATGCTCATTTCCAAAAACCATGCCATGCGAGTCCAGTTAGTAAGACAGAAAGAAAAAAACGCGTCGAAAAAAGAGCTCCCTCTCATGCCGGTTGTGATTTGATCCCCCTCTTCTTCTTCTTCTTCTCTCTTCAAGGAACAGGGTTGATGAAGCTTTCGTGTATCATGCCTGTCATACGCAAGATGGGCTTTCCCGTCGTGGTCATCCCACCTCGAACAGGCATCTCGACAGGTCTGCCAAAGCGCCTGGGGCTGGGGTGGCGTCCAATGCCGACGTGGATATGCTGGATGCGGCGCCTTCATGAGGGTGTCTGGGGGGGCCTTTGTGCCCATCGAGATGTGCCATCCAAGGATGACCGTCCATCCTGGTCCGTGGCAAAACGCGCTGTTCTGCATTCCCCTCAACCCCCAGCTCAAGCTCCCAGCTCCAGAAAGCTTCCCCAGTCCCCCAGCTTCTTGCTGATCGACGCTCAACCTCCCCCCCAAAAAAGGTACCACAGCATCAACACCCTCCTCTCTGTAAGCGAGGAAAAGAGGAGAAAACCACCGGCCGAAGTAGGTTTGCACCCAAAGAGCCAATTCTTATCCCACCTTGGGGACGAACAATAAAAAAAAAGACGATAAAATTTCCTCCAGCGCCCTTTGACAATTCCAGATTTTGCATCAAAGATTTTTCTCCTGTTTTTTGCGGTTTTCGGTACTGTAAATTCGTTGTTCCATGTTGAAAATACCGTCGTGTAGCCCTCTCTCATCCGTAGGTCGGTCCCCCTCTCTCGCATCCGCATGGGCCGAAGGTGGGGTTGGCCAGTCAAAAGAATTGGATGCAGTGCATTTGGCGTAAAACGCCTGCAGATGCACCGTCTGCTGTGCAGGTCGGCGCTGCCGAAAGAGGGAGATGAGGGTTGTCTTCATGTTTCAAGTCACCCGAGAAGCCGGATTATCGATATCATATCGGATCGGGTGTGGGGGAGTTGTAGAGTATAGAGTATGGTTGTAGAGTAGTGCCGCCTCGATGAGGAACGCGGGCCGGCTGGCGGCATCGTGAGGTCGTCGTGATATGCCTCGATAGTTTACCGGCCCGTGACGTGAAGCGCACTCATTGCGCTGGGACTTGTTGGGCAGAGTAGGACATGCGTGACTCGGGACGCTGGATGAGTTTTGCCCACGGATGGTTGCTTGGCTGCTGGCGCTCGCGGCAGGCGGCTGGGTAACTAGTTAGTATGATGCATCGCCCTAACAGTGAATGGTCCCGTTGGTGGAGAGGATGGTTCCGCTCGGCCTTGGAAAAGATTGAGACATACCACAAATGTCGTCACCCCTTTTGGTACAATGTTAGTAACCAACGAACGACTCATATAGACTGATGAGCGGGTTCCGTGTTGACTCACCAGTACTGCTTGCTCACGATAGTGGGCGGGCATCGACGCTCAGTCTCGATGTACTTGGGACACCATGACTCTACCAAGTGGTAGTGGTGCTGGCAGCTCAACTCCTTCTGAATAGAGGAAAGGTTTGTTAGTCACGATCCCTTGCCTGACTCTTTTGCGTATAATCCTTGTCATGACCATGACCAGGGATTTCCATTGCCAGTCGCCCAACTTACGTAGATGTAGTTGCACATGGTGAAGATGAAAGGTAACGATCGATTAAGAATGAATGATTTTGTCGAGTATCAAGACGTCGGTGAAAAAAAGAGTCGGGCTGTGTTGAGATATATAGACCCAGGTCAGACACGGTCGTGGGGTAGTGAAGTGGCGAGGTAAGAGTTGATGCTGGGCAGTGTCAATGGCGGTGATAAGGTTGAACTTGGAAGGACAATGACAACACGCTGCAACGTCGACGTCAACGGTGTCGAAAGGGAGGTTTGAAGAGTATTTAAAGACGAGATGGACCCAAAACAACGGAACCGAAGCTAGTCATTGAATCCCTAGAGACGGGGTGAGAAAGGCCGCTATTGTTGCTGGACGGGCTCAAGGTTGTTTATTATAAGTCGACAAGGCACCAAAAAGAACGAGTACCAGACCCTCCAAGACCCCTGTTGACAGCCCACACTGCCAGACAAGGACCTGGGCCTGGAAAAGCGAGAGCGATGGCCAGAATAACCAGAGGGCACCAAGCACAAGACGCACACCACAGCCAGCGCCAGCAGTCGGGTACGTCTGGGCGGCCTGCGAAAAAACGTGTGTGCCAGAGGTCCTGTCCGCAAAGAGACCCAAAAGAGGGACCTGGTACCCCCCCCCTGCCGGCGGAGGCGTAGGTAGACGGGCAGGGGTAGGGGGTAGGGGGGTGTGTGAGTGCGGTGTGCCTAGAGGTGCAGTGGGTCAAGTCTCTTTTTTTTTCTTCTTTGCAGGCCAGGAAAAAAATAAGAAGAAACAGGGGTCTGGGGTTGAGGAGCTGAAGAGCGGAGGGAGTGAGAATGTGGACTCAGAGGGGGTCAGAGGGTGTGTTCTAGCCTTGTTACAGAGATATGCAGGTATTGATTGTGTGGGTATGCAAACAGCCGGGATGCAATCGCTTCCAACAGCTCCCCTCTAGTTGCAATCTACTGGGAGCGAGCGAGACCCGTCCAGCGAGAAAAAGTCCCCAAGGAAGCACTACGGGGTGACACAGACCAACCTACGAGCCTCGCAGCTTCGGCGTCGGCGAAGTGAGGATGGATTTATTTGATTTGGAATGGAAGACTTTGGCCAGGAGCTGACCTGAACCGTTATCCATTACCAAGACCCTGAAGGGAATTCATTTCCATGACTCGCCCAGGGCTCTAAACGGCCGAGAACGAATACAGCCTGTGCCTGTTGCCTGTGCCTTGTCTGTGCCTGGTTGATAGATGAACCAACAGCCCTGCCGTTTTCCACAGTCGAGAATTTTCTCTTGCCCTTGCATCCATGTAGAAAACAATGGATATTGATCCGGAAGCCAAGGGCCAACTTTGTCACCGCCGGCAGAGCAAGAACGAAAAAAGAGAGAGTTGAAAGGATCGTGTGCTGCGTTACCCGCTCCAGCATCCGCCCTCTCACAGGGCTCATCATCCACCACGAGGCAGAAGCTTCAGTCAGAGAGTCCTTTCACTCCACTGATCTCAAAAGTATCCATTCAAATTCGATACCATTACCGCCGGCACTCAATCCACTCATCAGTGTGTAACCCGTGTGTCAGGTTACATACAACACACATCCATCCTCAGAGCGCCTTGCCTTGCCTTGCCTAGGTTATTACTCACCGCAATGCGTTGCGCAGCAGCAAAATATTTCTGTCCCAGGGCGGAGCCGCCAATGGAGTCATTTGCTCCACACGGGCGATGAATGTGCTGGTGCTGTGCTGTGCTGTGCTTGCTGCCCGCCATTACCAGTCCACGCCCTCAGGCAGCCAGCCTCAAAGACTCCAAAAAAGACACCCCAGTGAGATTCCATCACCCATGAGATGAGAACCCTTAAGGGCCATTCGATCCCTTGACGTCTTTTGTAAGGTCCGTAGGTTCCCCACCACCACCCTCCAAGGGAAGCACCCGACGACAAAACAACACCACCTCGGGAGAAAGCCAGAGCCCACCATTCACCTCCCCAATCTATATCACCCTCCGGTGATTGGGGAGTAAATGGCATCACCCGACAGACGGGCCGTCGGGCACGTGGGATCCTTCACCGAGCCCCTCCTCTCGCGATCGACATGCCCGACTTCCCAGAACGGGGGGGTTTTGACGGACCACCATTTGAGGTGGTCGAGACTTTGGGACATGCAACTCTACAGTTCGGATCGTCATGGCCAGTAGTATTCACGGTATTGTCTTGTGCAAGTCAACCTCGGCCTGTTGTACTTCCTGGGGGCGCTCGCTCTTCAATCAAGGGACGTGTATTTTGTCTTGACACCTTTCTCATCGCCGATTGCTGCTGGCTACCATGGCTCGATTGACTGGGACCCAATGTCAATCAGGGTGCAGATACATTACATGTTCACTCATGCCGCGGCGAACAAGGGTCCTATTTCCATTACCATTTCATACCGGCATTGCCGCCTCTCCCCAAAAAGTCAGAGCGGTGATGGGGACTCAAACCCACTGTCAATGCATATCCGAGTGCAGTTTTTTTCTTACGAATGGCTCGCATCTGCAGGCTCGATATTACACGCGCCAGCCTCTCTTCGTTGGAGTTACCGTCTTTTTGTCCCTTTATCCAATCGCAGCATGTCCGCCCTGACATCTGTGAGCAGATATCTCCAGGTTGGCCCTGGGAGAATGGGCTACATGTCTGACCCACCGTCTGCCAGGATCAGCCGAGAGAGTCTTCCACCGTTCCAGACGTCGCCGGCAAGTTGGAATTCGTATCCATGGTCACAGACACCTGCGCCGGTGACGCCATCCTCGTATGCCCTGTCCTGCCCTGTCCTGCCCTGGCCATGGAGCCCCAAGTACCGTTGTGCCAGAAAGGACCACTGCCGTGGCGTCTCACACACAAAGTCGGAGAATGAATGCACTCTGTTCGAAATTTCGGGGGGCCTGTATCCGTAAACCTGCTGCAGAAAGCGTCGGTCAGATGAACCCTCAAAGATCAACGGAATCACCCCATATCCGCCAGATTAAACACTGCTTTGGCGCCAGCTCCACCTAGCACGTGGGTCGAATGCCGGCAGCTTCTTCTCACGTCTTGCCAGTGTCTGCCGAGTTCCCTGTCTGCCCGCCACTCCTGTTACGGTCAGAGTCAAAGTTTTTGACAGAAGACTGCCCCCCAACCAGCCCCGTCGGTTTGTCACGATGTCTTCGGCAGCTGGGAAAAGCATCTGAGATGAGATTAGCCATCGACAAGGACATAGATGCACCCAGAGGACATGGCACAGAAAGATGCGACACTCCAAACGCACGCAAGGGCACTCGCACTGGCACGCGCATCACGCTGCTGCTGCTGCTTCTACTCCTCCCTCCTTCTCACCACCAACAGCACATTTGACTGGTTCGGCGTTGGACATTCGAGTCGCAGGAAGCCATTCAGCCGTTACAGCCACGTTGCTTTCCCAATGCAGGAACCGGTGAACAAGTTTCGACATGGCTACGAGTTTGAGCCGGGTCTTTTCTGCGGACCTTGCTGTCAGGCATGCCATTCCCACCAATCAAGCCAGTCCGACTCCCCGAAGGCCATCTTCTGGCAGCTGCTTCTGCTTGGGGACCTTGCGTCCGGTTATACCCACATCCCGAGACTCCCTCGATGTTGCGATATTCATCCAGCCGATTGACTGACTAAGAATTACCGTACCTTACGGATCAGGCCCAGGCCAGGGCTGCCCTCAAGGCTCAGGGAGAAACATGGTGCTCACGGCGTCATGATCATGGTCCGCTAACAACACGATGCATCCAACCAGGACGTCTTCTGGAATAATTTCCACTTCACCCCATCCCCACACTGAGCCGACGCCGTCTCTAGACGGCTACTACACCGCTATCCAATCAGCCCTGCAAGTCCCGGTGCTGCTGTGACTTGGGGGCAAATGAGTGCCAGGGGACGACCTCTTGGTCCCGTCTACAAGCCTTCTAGCTCTTACCGACTAGTTGGCTTTAGAACGAGATTGGAAGCAATCCTTTCTACGCCCTGGCGCGCCGTCTCAGTTTGCCGGGCCCTAGCAGCATCCCCCGGTGTCGACATGCCGTCGATGCACTCGTTTATTCGACATGCGGCTTCGGCGCCTTGTCCTCAAAGGATATCAACGACCCTCACTCATCAAACGAGGCTCAGCACGGGCTTGACGATGTTGTTTTCATTTTTCATCGGTTCCAGCTCCCTGGTCTTGGACGCCTCCGTCGAGAACCCAGCTTCTTTAGCCCGAAGAACCTGGCTCAGGGTTGAGCAGGCCGCAGTCGTCAAAAGCCAGGCCAAGCCATTAAGCCCGTTCTTGGCGAGGTTTCAACCAATCACAGGCGTCCCAGCTGCGTGTCTCTGGTTCCCAGGACGCGGGCTCGGGCCTCGGGATGTTCTGCTTCAAGCATGATAGCCCCGGCCGGTTGTCTGGTTCCCTCCCGCTCGTCAGACGCCAACATGAACATGGTCATGAACGTTTGCAAGGGTATCAAGCATCAGTTATCAGATTTTCAAGTTTATGCGTACGGCATTGTCACAAAAATGCTTGGTGTTTCAAGGACTAAGTAGTGTTCAGGCAGGCATCAACAACACACACACACTACACCACTCTGCCGGCGCGGCAGCTGGACACCGACGTGCAGGACGCGATCTTGAAGATCGAGCTCACTACGCCGTTGTGGGGGAGAGTGCAGAGGCACGTACGCCTTGAAGCCACCATGTCTGGGGTTACGCCTTGAACGTTGCAACGATTCCGCCTTTTGCAGCCTTGCCTTGTTGCATATCCAACCGAGGCGGCGCTGCCTCGGACGAATCCTCTTGATCAGGCCGACTGTCGGCCTCGCCAGACACCTCCTGTCTGTTGATCCAGCTACTCTGCGGAACCGAGCCGTGCCGAACCCTTCTCCTGGAGACGACCTCCCTGGTAGACAGCTGGGCCAAACCCACCGACTCCACGTCGACCGTGGCCAGGGGGGTTTGGCAGCTCATTTGACATGTTGCTTTTTCTTCGATGTTGGTAACGACGGGGAAGGCATTCGAATCCTGCTTTCAACTCCGCCAAGCAGGTCAAGGTTTGCGTTAGTCTCACTCTGAATCCGCCACAGCCGGGGAACAGGATGGAAACCGCTGCGGGTCGGCCCTAGACCAGCCATGAGTTAGTTTCCGAGGCGTCGGGTTGGGTTTGAGAAAAGAAGAAGAGACAACAAAAGAGAGAACAAGACGATCCGGTAAACCGAAGGTTGTTTGTTGGAGATGGTTGCGTGCGGGAAATTAGCTCGGCCTTTTGACTACCGAGCGTCACATCGACAACAGATGACTGATACTGCAGCCACACTGCCGCAGTATGCATCAAACACGCAGGATACTGAAGAATATTTGCTTCAGAAAGGCGTCTCTGGAGAATAACATCTCTAGACACGCCGTCTTGTGGATGGGATGGATTTCTTCAGTGGACGGCACTAAGCTAGTTGATGCAGACCGCTCTTTGACAGCCAGCCTACGATGCGGTATCAACAAGACGTGCAGCTCACAAATGGAGCAACGATGCAATATTCGCAGGGCCTCGAACTTGGAGGCCTTCGGTTATTCCACTTGGGTGTGGCCCAGGCTACATGATTTTTTTCACAGAGTCAAAGTCGAGATAGGAAAACTCTGCCGCTGGAAGCGCGGTAGAGAGCCCATGACACAGACACACAGACACACACACTGTTGCTTCTTCCCGCTCAGGCAAGGCAACCTGGGATTTGCACCTGTCGACCCCAGACTTGGCAAGAAATTAGCAAGACCGCCACGGGCTTCAGGGCGCCCGTCAAGCAGGTTGACAACCACAAACAGAACCACACCCCGCTCGGCCGGCATCTCTGGCTGCATATGCTATCGGGTCATGGGCGGACTAATGAGTCTGCCGGCGTCGACCACTACTGCGTGATGCCTGCGGGAGGAGCTTCACGTGAGGGTTGGATGGGACGGGACGGGACTTGGGGGC